>JAXBDA010004004.1:0-31241 GCA_036023075.1 Gaultheria prostrata | reverse complement strand
TTTTCTCCAAGTTGGGCATGATTAATATCTATGCACCAACTTGAGGGGGAGTGTTAGATTGTATTAGCTAGGGTGCTAATTGTTAGATTCTTTGTACATAAGGGTACTTTAGTCACCTGTAATGTAGTGTAGTATATATACTCCTTTTCTCTGTAAATGGAACCCTAAGAGGGATTTTCACGCTAAATCCTCCCTCTCTCAAATTGTTCAATACTTTTATCATCAAAGCCTCTGTCCTCGAAAAACCACATAATGCTACTCTTGTAGCTGTTGTTGATTCCATGCCCGCTGTAAAATATTGATCCAAAATATTAGAATCAAAACCACTAATTTTCAGAACGTGAAAAGGGTACCCATAATCTGAAACCAAAGAAGAAAACAAGCTTATACAATAGAAAACCAAGTGACATCACAGTCTGAATGCATACGATTGTGAAGGTTCTAACAATTCAACACAAAATAAAGTCAGTGGTAGTAAGACATAATTGCTAAAAATAATTATCTTATACGCCTTATTGAGTCTTGCTACCTACGTACTTTTTAAGTAGATTTTTGGTAACACCCTCTGCAAAATTGAATTGACACGCCATGATTTCTAATTATCAATTAACATTATAGCACAAAATGACTGCGTGTTTTGTCGGGCTATGCAATACGCTATTTGCACTTGATAGAAATATGTACTTACAATGCACGACCCATTCGAAAATCATCCAACAAGCAGGATACGAAAAAGAAGGGAGAGGAAATTCACAAACTGAGGTTGAAGTGACACATTGCATCGCAGTTGATGTATTGATATCAAGCCTCCTCTCAAGCACGACTGTTTTAAGAAACCATAAAGGGTCTACTTAGAACTCATTTTCACATCACTGAAATGTCCACGAAGAGGTATCCAATAGATGCCCAGTTTCGCAAATAAGAAGCTGTGGGGCATGTTGTCAAAGATTTCAGCTTTCTTCCTTGTTTTTTGGCCCTCAGGCGGCCTCAGCTAACTTACTTCCTTGAACAACGGTTCAGTGTCAATGGTATCATTTCAATAAACTTAGTTTGGAATTTGGAAATCGAATGTAAGCTACTAAGCTTATATGTTCCCACTTCACAAGTAATGATGGGCCCAAGGCGGCGTAGAGGGCCACTACAACCCCCAAAAATTCGAAGACACCTCATAGACATAATCTTTTATGTA
Organism: Gaultheria prostrata; assembly: GCA_036023075.1. NCBI lineage: Eukaryota > Viridiplantae > Streptophyta > Magnoliopsida > Ericales > Ericaceae > Gaultheria > Gaultheria prostrata. The sequence goes on along the minus strand of JAXBDA010004004.1, from coordinate 30,052 downwards.
ATAGCTAAACCAATCTTTGTTATATGTGTAAGTATACCAATGGATAGGACAATATTGCGCTAATGTATATAAATTAGTACTAGCATCTTCAGCCCTCACTCCTTTTCATTTCCACACAAAATTTGACTAAAAACACCTCAAAATCAACTCCACCCCCTAGACTCAAACCTCTCAAGCTCATATCAAGGTAAGTTCGCACTCATATATTTACAAGGGCTCAAATCCTTACCCAAATTTTGGAAGACTATTCTCAAATTCTCAACCATAACGTTAATGAAGCTTTTTCTCACACAGATTTATGCTCACATTTGTGGTGTCCATATCAAATGAAGGTTTTCCTCAAAAACTTTAGTCAAATTTGAATTAATTACCAGGTAAGGGCCAGAAATGCGCTAATCGATTAAAAATTTGAATTAATTACCAGGTAAAGACTTGGCCAAGAGAGTTCAGAGCAACAGAGTGAAGTCCGACGGCGGCAGGCGGTGGTCGAATTGAAGTTAACTCTGGGCAGACGGTGGTCGAATTGACGACGGCGGCAGACGATTTCCATTTCGAGAGTAATGGTAATTTTTGTTTACTGGACTACGAAGGAGAAGTTTACGTGAAAAAGGTTATTATGGTTTTGATTCAGTATAACCGAGCTTATTTTAAGAAATATAAATTCATTCAGATCAAATACTAATTCATTTTCAATTAATATAAATTTATTAGATAATATGTATTTTTCTACGTTCTAAAATATGAATGTCTTGGATCATCAAAATATCACAAAGATAGATAGAAAACGTACTCAAAATTCTCTAAGAGTTGTTGATATAGAAGGAGATATGATTCAATGTATCCAAACTCATTTTAGGAAATAGAAATCATTTAGATTAATTACTATTTTGTACTTTTGTAACGAGACATACGTACATCATGTGTGTTGTAATAATTTCTACAAGATTAATGTCTCGGATTATTAAATAATGTTTGATTCTTTGTAACCTAAGAGTTTTTAGAACTAAAAGGCATGTTAACCTCAAACGAAGTCGTTTTGGGTGTCATGACACAGGTTGAACCTGTGTCATGACGTGGAAAATTACCTTCCAGAACTAATAGGCATGTTCACTTCAAACGAAGTCGTTTTGAGTGGTATGACACAGGTTCAACCTATGTCATGACGTGGAAAATACTGGTAATTTTTTTTTACAGAAAATAATATTCTCAAGACCTGCCTTCTCTCTTCTTCATCCGTCCTCTCTCCACTCTCTAGATCAAATGCAACAATTACAGTCAAATTTTCCGATCAAGATAGAAATTGGGTAATGGCTACGGAGCTTTGCTTGATTCAAAAAACCAATTACAGTTATATCATGGTCATCAGCAACAATTTGGAGAGCATCGATTCGATCGCCAAATTGATGGGTTTCACGGCACCGACGGTGGTCGAACTTCTGTTCTATACGTCCGATGATCCTGCGTCGCCCAATGGAAAAATTGAAGTTAATTATGGGGAGAGGTCGTCGGAGATTTTGTCACCGTCCATCGGACGGTTTTTGCGGGTGAGTTTTTGTTGGGTTTCCATTTTGAGAGTAATACTAGTAATTTTTGTTGACTGGACTACGTAGAGTTATACTTGACCATACGAAGCATAATTAACATTTTTGCAGCTAAAAAACCAACAAGAACGATCTTTAAGTAATTGTTTTAAATTCTGCAATGACGTGCGTAGTTTTAAAATTTTTATCTTGCTGAATAGTCCTAGTTTTGTTCTTTGAAGTTACCTTATCCTTATATCATTTGGGTTATAAAATGGATAAAGGGCCTCGCTTTCTTAGATTTGGCTTGTACCACCAAAATGTCAATGCCGGCCCTGGCTCTGAACAGGATTACTTAGAGTAAAAATCGTAGACATCCTTCAGCTGATAATTGGAAAGGATCTTACATTAGATGATTTTATGACTAGAGTTTGGAAGTCAGCTATTTGGAAACTTGTTTTTTTTATGATTCATTATGATGTTTTCAGGGGTTATGGTGGTTTCGGTGCTCGTGGACATTCTGTGTACCACAGAGAATTGTCTCCTCGATTGGTGAAAGGTTCATGGGATGCAGAAGTACGACACATTGCAACAAGTGGGACACATACTGCCGCCATCGCTGAATCAGGTTTAATGATCATTTCTTCTTTTTCCCACTTGTCTGTGTAATTTACAATAGTGCTCTTTGGTTCTTCTATTGTTTCACGTTTGTTTGCATAACGTGCATACTTTCTGCCTTATAGCTTTACTTGTCGGTATTAAAGTAATGACTTGGGTTTGGTTTAAGATGGTGCCAAAGCATATGGAGAGAGTTGAATGAAAGATCTCCTATATCAATATTATCACACTGTGAGAGACAACAAGCTGTTGTAAAAGCTTAGTGGTGTGCGAATGGTTGAATTATCTTTGTCACATAATGCATAAATAGGAAGAAGAATGAGAACTAGGACAACACCTTCCCCTGCCTCCTCTATGTGGACCATGTATATTGTACATGTGTGGTGATTCAACTTGAACAATGACTGCATCCTATATTCCTGTGTGAGATATTTTTTCATGGCTTCTAACCTTCTATCAGTTTCTTGACGGTTCTCATCATTTTGCTAGGCAAACAGTTCTTAGTTACCCTGACTCGTTTGGGCTCTCCTTAAAAGTGGAGTGCATCTTAGTATTTGACAGCAGGATAATTTCCTATAAAGCAACAGGAATCTCAACCCCAGCACAGTGTGATCAAAACTAGTAATGTATAAGCGTCTAGTCAGGGTGTTCCTTTTACAAGATCATTTCTTCTTTTATAAAACAGCAACAAAATGTTGCCAGGCATATTGGAGCTGAGACGAGAGACACTTGAAAGAAGAGGGGAAAAAGATGGAAGCAAATCTATCATGTATAAGATGCAAGCATAGGCTTAATTACATTGATTTACCATTTTTATGGTACAAGATGTTGCTGTTTATATGTTGTTAGAAGGTGGTACTCAAATATGCTTGGCTATCTAATAACAATATCTGTTCAAACATTTACTCTATTTTCTCTTCATTTTAAAGGTGAGCTTTATACGTGGGGTCGAGATGAAGGTGTTGGTAGATTGGGCCTTGGTCCTGGTCGTGGACCAGGTGAGGCTAGTGGACTAAGCATCCCTTCCAAAGTGAAAGCATTACCTGTGCCTGTGTCTGCTGTATCCTGTGGAGGGTTTTCTTAATATGGCTCTGACAAAAGAGGGACAACTTTGGAATTGGGGTGGTGAGAATTCCACATTCTAGATTGGCAATCATTTGCTCATCTTCTTTCTACTATCCAGCTTACAATTTGCGATTTTGTTAAGAATGTGATGAATTTTGTTGAAATCTGATCTTTGCCATCGCTTGATTGAGTATGTGGCTGTTCTGTCTATTTTCCCTCCTTTTGCTATGTGAAGAGCCTGACATCTTGATTGTTGTCTTCACACAGCAAACTCTAACTATTAGCTTGGAAGGGGCGATACTGTTGGTGGGTGGAAACCAAAACCAATCCTTAGCCTTGATGATGTATGTATCATTCAAATAGCAGGTGGAGGATACCACTCTTGCTTTGACTGGTAAACTGACTACTGAAATCTATTTAGCAGCAATTGTTGTATATTGTTAATCGTAGACCAATGTTTTTTTTCCCTTCATTCATGAGATTTAATTTTTCAGATGGCGGACATGGTCAGTTGGGCCATTTTTCTACTCATAATCAGAAATTTTCAGCACCCATTGAGGGATTAGCTCATGAAAAGGTTATCCATATTGCTTGTGGGGGTTCGTCATCAGCAGCTATAAACTGTGAGACAATAGCACTTATATTTACTCGTAGCTCAATATAAAAGGTTTTGTGATCGGTCTTTATTTCATCTGTTCATAGAATAACATTTTAAACTTGCGTCGTCTGTTTTTCTGAAAAAACTAAAATATGGACGATGGATGCTTCCAAAATGGGAGCCTAGAGCATTTTGCTGCCATTTTTCCTTCTTTTTTTTTTTCTCATTGTTTGAAATGTGTGTATTCTCATATGAACAAGATCCTTTATCTCCCTGGCTAGAAAGTTTCAAGTAAGAAACATTATTATTTGCAAAACGAGAAGTTAGAGGTAAACTGCAACTGGCATTTATTGATTTCCTGGGAATAATTCAATAGTAGGGGACCTGCTAAGATGACCCACTGTCAATAACAGGTTAGCGAACTGATAGGGAAGTCTTATCCACAAAAAGGACCAGCATGAGTCGCAATTTAGAGGAAAATTAGGGAGGAGTTTTTTTTTGTCAGTAGCAAAGAAAATCAGGGAAATTTGAATTAGATCACATGCCACATCCCCTCAAGCAAACCATCCAAAACCTCCCAAAAGGAATCCCACTATCAGCAACAGCTTAGAGGAAAGTTTCGATAGATTACCAACCAGACTACCAGTCTACCACTACATATGACTGTAAAACTTGTTAGCACTGGAATAGGAAGAAGACTCTCTACTGAAAGAGAAACTTGAGGAAACAACTCAGAGATAAGTATCTGGTGCAGGTGTGTGTCCCAAGTGTTAAGGACTCTGGCCTTCCCAAAATGAAGGCTTACTATATCAGATAGGTGTTTAAAAGTTTTTGAGTATGGGTACCGGGGCACGTCCTATCAATGGTGCAATATGCAGTATTGATTTACAGAAACTCAACTGGTTAATATATGGGCTTTTCATCCCAACCATGTGAGGCTAGAAATGTTTCATTACCAAATTCAAACTTCTTTTTCCTTGGATATCGTAAATTTAGAAGATCTTAGTGTCTACACTGGGTGTGGCCGTGTGGGTGTCAGACATAGATACTTTGAGGATGATAGAAGAGTCCCTCTTACACTGCCAAAGAGATATTGGGGACATTTCATGCAGATAGTTGCATTTAACCAATCACTTGGAAGAAACTGTTCTGCTTTTTTGTTCTCTGAGAAGAAGTTTCAAGTGACTAACATAGCTCAATGATGACTCGCCCTGGTTTATGTTATGGTATTCGTACATTCTTTTCTTGTACTCCCACCACATATAAATCAGTAATGTTGTATTAGGGTTAATTTAACACCCTAAACACTTCATTCTCTCTACCATCAGTTACATGTTATTGAGGATAAGACTAAAGAGGTCATGTTGACCCTGCAACAATCTTTTGACGTAAGCACTATGTTTCATGATTTCCCTCATTTTGGTTTTGATAAACTGACTAAAGAGCTATATTTTTGCTCCATAAACAGATAAATGGAAACTTTACATGTGGGGCAATGCCAAGGATGAATGCCAGAAGTGCAACCTTTTCCGGTCGAAGTTAAGTTTCTAAAGGAAGATGATGGTTTGGGGACTCATCACGTTCTCTCTGTCTCAATTGGTGCATCTCATGTAATCTGTTTGGTTTCGAGGTTAGGTTGCAAAAGGGAGTAGTAAATTTTTTCGCATGAGGTGTGGAGCTATCTTATTTGTAAAGTTAAACAGGATGGATGGTTGAGTTTGGATTGACTTCACAAATAGAAGTGAAGATGAGATTTATACTGCAACTCCGAATTTTTGGCAAAGAAGATATTATTCTTCAACGGCATACATGAGAAGAAAGCAGAATTTGTAGGTAAAACTGATCCCCTCTCTACCTCTCCTATGCATGAAACAGTGCATTGGGGTTCTTTTAGCCTGGGTTTGGATCAAGGATTTGGAGGAACAGAAACTGCTGAAGGAATTGTCAATGGATCCAACGGTGTATTAAACATAATTTCTTAATTTTCTTTTCTCTCCGCAACTTCCTCCTTAAATCCTTGATTCAAATACAGTATTAGCAACCTTTCTTTCACTCGGGACCTCTGTTTGATCTAACGAGTTTTCCAAATTGCAGGCGGCGCTTTGCTTGAACTACTACAGCCTTTGACCGCAGCCACATCACACATGGATACAGACATTTGCCAAATGGAAAGAGATTGGATTATTGTTCTAAATGTAGCAAACTGCACAATAGTTATCTTTTTCAATTGTATCTGGAAACATTCGAACCACTTGAATACATGATTTTATAAGATGTTTAAAATGCACTCTACAAGCTGAAGTTTGGGTTCGATTTTTATACTCCCTCATTTCTTGGCATGGATTTCTGCCTCAGCTTAGATGTTTAGTTTCCCTTATTCTACTTAATCAGGTGAAATGTTCACAAAAGTATGCTCAAATGTGGTGCTATTTGGGTTGCCATATCCAAGAATTGCGTCATCTGGGTTAAATCTGTCAATGGTGGCAATTCTCCAAATGTACCATTCATTTCAGCTTTACTGTCAAAATTTGGTGATGGTAAAAATGGATAGTCCACTGGACCAAATAGCAAATTTTCTTTTGATAACTCAGGTGTTTGGGCCAGTTTACGCACACGATCATATAGCAAATTTGCAGTCGTTATTGCTATAGAAGGTTAACATGCATGTCATCATTTTTCCGTTCTCCATTAATTGAAAACTGAGGATCAGGTAACTCTTTTCAATTTGTTTAATGTTTTTCTTTTTCCGTTTGCGTTTGATTCTAAATGCAACATAAGTAAGAATATGAAAATAAAACAAACAAATCAGTAGATTAATCAGAATTAACGAACTGACATCCAAGAAACTGGAATATCGCTTAAACACAAATTTGTGTAGTTTATCGAATTTGGATGAATAACTCTTTAAAGATTGGCAGTTGAAAGTAACAAAAAAAAATAGATATACGATAGCTCCAAGAATGATCCAATAAGGACCTTAATATAAGGACCTCATGGATCGGGGTCGAATCTCGACGATCCGAACCGCTCATTGTGTTTAGAACGTGTTTTTAAGGGCCGACATGAGGAATCGCCCAAAAAAAATACCCGGAGGGGCTTCATCCAAGCATTTTTCGATAAACTGTATATGTACAGTTATTATGAAAAATTGCTCGGACGAAGCTCTTCCGGGTATTTGTTTTTGGTGATTCCTCATGTTGGCCTTGAAAAACACGTTTTAAACACATTGAGCGGTTCGAATCGTCAAAATTCGGTCTTAAAAGTCAAAAAAGGGGTGGTTCTCATGGAGGAGATCCGTAAGAAAGTCCTTATTAGATCATGATTGGCTATAACTCTGTTTTATATCTTAATTTTAGATTTCTAACCAAATTATAGTGAAAAATCTTTTTCTCCTTGTATTACAAGTGATGGAAGAATACGAATACCTGAATTACATAAGCGGGATCAAATAAGCCCCAATAAAATAGTTCATTAACGGAACAAACAATTATACAAAAATTATTTTTAACTCAAAGGGTTGGCCTAGTAGTTAAGGCTTATGACTTGCCCCATAATAAGGTTTTTACTCTTGACTTTAAATGGACTTTAGTGGACCGTGAAATTAATCTCTTTCTCACGATTGATCGAGGATCTTTACTCTTGACTTTAAATGGACTTTAGTGGACCGTGAAACGATTGATCGAGGTGCGGACAAATTTGTCCGGGCGGACAATTGGTTATGAAAAAATAATCACAGTGCCATTCTCCTTCTCTCCAGTCTCCACTTGTCATGGCGATTTCTCTGCAGCACAATGTGAGACTATTCAGAACCCATCATCACTTCCATTCCAAATCTTTGCCCAAACACTCCCTGAAATTGACTTCAATCCTCCGCTGCTCTGCCAGTGCCACCTCACCCTCATCTAGACGCTACACCATCACCCTGCTTCCCGGCGATGGCATCGGCCCTGAAGTCATCTCCGTCGCCAAAAACGTCCTTGATCTCGCTGGTTCTCTCGAAGGTAAACCCTAATCTCAATTTCCGAATTTCAATTTCTCGTTTGTTAACCGAGAAAACAGTGGAGATTTGTTATTTTCCAGGGTTTAGGGTTTAAGCGTAAGTTGGAACATCTCCAACCCAATAGTTGAGTATCTCTCAATCGTGAGCATCTCCAATGGGTTAGCTAGATTTAAATGGCTAAATGGTAGTTTTTGATAAAAATAGGACCCACTTAGATTGATAAATAATTGTTAGCTGTTGAGTGTGAGTGGCTACTCCAATGGACTAGCTAAATTTTATTATTTGAAACAAAATTATTTAAAAAGGGAAGCATAGCAATGACAATAAGAAATGGTCAACCTACCCTATCGCTATCGCTAAAGCTTCAATTTAGCAACAAATTTCTAATTTTGATTGAATACAGAATGAAAAAGGCAAGGTCTATATTCCATTTTTGGAGAAGATGAATTGATATTGTTGGGAGAAACAAAGGCCTCGTGAAGCTTTTAAAGCAAAAGGCAAAGATACCATATAAGCAATCTTCCATTTGAAAAAATCCCTACTGACTTTATCTACAATTTTGTTACAACAGATGCAATTTTTAATGGCCATGTAACAGCTATAAATTTTAAAGTTTGAACATCGCAAGCAACATCACCAAGTTTATCCGGAAAACATAAAACATTTTTTTAATCTAAAATTTTAGCCCAAAAAATTTAATGACTCCATAAGTAGGTGGCCAAACTTATAGGATGAGCTACTGAGCCATAGGATTATGGGCCACTTTAATGAGTCCATTGGAGTTAATTTGTTAGTGACAATAGCTAAAATTTTAGCTAGTAAGTGTGCAAATGGTTTATAGGGTCATTTGAATTTTAGCTATTGTCACTAACAAATGGGTTATAGGGTCCATTAGGGATGCTCTGAAGTGGTTTAGAGATTTTTCCTATTTAAAACAACTCCAACCGCACCTCTCTATATCTCTACAAAACTACATTACTCTACCACTCTCTCAAATTTGTTAACTTCCCTTTCAAATTTAAATTCTCTGTGAAATTCGAATTCAAAATACCTGATGCACGTCTCCTTTTAAAGGCGTTGTTGATACCTTTCAACGAAGCTTACTTTATGTGAGTTGGTAATATGCACTTTACACAATAAAGACCGGTTGGATGGGTTTTGGCCTGCATTGGAGATGGGCTTATTTGTTATGAAGGCGGCCTAAAATCAAAGGCGCAGGCAGGTATTAGATTATAACTGAAACTATATGCCAGGAATTGAATTTGGTTTCAAGGAAATGCCTATGGGTGGGGCTGCCTTGGATTTGACTGGAGTTCCATTGCCAGAGGAGACCCTTTCAGCTGCAAAGCAATCCGATGCTGTTCTTCTCGGTGCAATTGGAGGGTAATTGCACCTCATCACCTTCACTATATCTATGGTTCTCTACATTTGTAGTAGCCTCTGTGATGCTTACTTTTGTGGTTTTCAGGTATAAATGGGATAATAATGAAAAACATTTGAAGCCTGAGACTGGATTACTTCAGCTTAGGCAAGGTCTTAAGGTCTTCGCAAACTTGAGGCCTGCTTCTGTACTGCCGCAGGTAACCTATGGCTTATTACCTTTAAACTCTGTAGTCTCTAATCTTGCTCTTTCCAAAACATACTCAAATTTTGTTATGCACCAGACTACCAGGAAAAAGTGAAATACTTAGATGTAGGTTAGTTATGAAAATGTTGTTCTTTCGTAATCATTGCATGGATAAGGGTGTGAAATTGAGTATCGAATAGATTAGGGGCTATCTCCAAATAAATGACGCCTGTAGTAGTCTATCATCTGTGTATTGTCCCAATATTTAAAGGTTAATTTATCTTCTATTCTTGTGTTGGGGATGAGAATTCTGCTTAGGGGGAAGAAAGTTATCTAATACATTTCTGATAAAAAAAATCAAGTGTTTGGCCACAAGTAGACGATAACTCGAGTCTGTTCCCAAACAGATTGGTTAATGATAGAATCTCTTTGCCTAGGCCCGTTGGATAGTACACCAAGTTGTTTTGACCACCTACATGAGGCAGTGAAATGTACAACAAGGCCCATTAGTTGTACGATGAGCCCCTTCGCTACAAAATCAAACGATGACACCAAATTTCAAGATCTTGGCACACTTCTGTATCATTTATGCACTTAGCCAAAAAAAGGGGACAGGAAAATAGAAAACAATTGTTATACTCTATGGTATGTATCGTATTTTATTGGTTCGTTCAGGAAGGCACATTTCATTCCTCTCGATCAATACAAAAGTTGCAAATAGTGAATCAAAATGTTTCATGAACACCACATAAGTGGGCATAGAGACGAGCAAAATCATTTACTCCAGGAATAACAAGACATGCTGAAGTAAACAGATTCTTCTTATGTTTTTCTCAAATTTTGTACTTTTCTGTTTACTTTTTATGGGCACAGATACAAATGCACCGCAAAACTTATCCTTCTTGTAGTTTGTAGCTTTATCTATGTTATAACACTATCTTATTGAATTTTCGCGAAGATGTGGATTTATGGACGTGTTCGCGGAGCCAGTAGTGAATTTGTTTTGTGAATTTCCAATAGCTGGTAACCTTTTGTGGCTGCGATAAAATCACAAATTCATGCATTCCCACTTAAAAAGAGAGCATTTTTTGGCACTTTCAAAATTGTCCTTGTTTCTATGTAGCTTGAATGTTTTGTACACCTGCTTTTGATGATTATTCTGTATGTTTACCTGATCTAGTTAGTAGATGCTTCAACTTTGAAGAAAGAGGTTGCTGAAGGTGTTGATCTCATGGTTGTAAGGGAGCTTACAGGAGGTTAGTATGCTTGTGTCTCAGGCGTGGTTCCGTTCTACATGTATACTTGTGTCTCAGGCGTGGTTCCGTTCTACATGTCTTCTTTTTCTACTCCCTCCGTCCCAAAATGTTTGGCACACATCCACTATTCACACCTCTCAAAAAATCATTTATATTTTATAAGGTATAATGAATTATATATGCAATATGGGTCTTGTTTAATAGATTTTGCTTAGTTTTATACTTTTATTAAACAAAAATTTTCAAATCGTAAAAAGTAGTATACATTACAAAATAAAGATGATTTTTTGAGAGGTGTGAATAATGTTTTTGGCCAAACATTTTGGGATGGAGGGAATATATAATAAAATTTTGATTTCCATAATCGTGATGCTACCTTTGTTTATTGACAATAGGAATTTATTTTGGAAAACCAAGGGGTTTTGGAACAAATGAAAATGGACAGGAGATTGGATTTAATACTGAGGTCTATGCTACCTACGAGGTAATTCTTTAAGAGTCTTATCTAATGTGACCCTCTTTCGTTTGAATTATCTCATTTTCTGTGGAATTCAAGTGTGGAATTTCCTACGAGGTAATTCTCTAAGAGTCTGCGACCATCTTTCATTTGAATTCTCTAGTTCTCTATGGAATTCAAGTGTGGAATTTTATCCGTCTAGTATACTAGTTACTAGGTGATGCTCTACTTTTTTCGCCTCTACGTATGGATAGATGGAAGCTGAAAGCTAAAACAATAAGATACTTGAAATTAAATTCTTTTTGCCAGCTGAATATTGAAGGTGGTTTTACTTGCATAAACTTTAAATATGCATCTTGGTTTCTGGTTTCAGATAATACTACAAGAACTTAGTTTTGGGTACAGCTTGGCAATTCTTCAAGTGGGGTGACACGAAGGAAAAAACGAGTGCATTTAGACAATTCTCTTCTGACTGATATTTTAATATTCGTAATCAAACCTGAAGAAGCCTGTTTCCCCTTTGTCATCAATACTTTTTTGTTTACTACTTCTGCCATAAGAGTGCTTGATGTGAAAAAATTTCTTGACAGATTGATCGGATTGCTCGCATTGCATTTGAGACTGCTCGAAAGCGGCGTGGGAAACTCTGCTCTGTAGATAAAGCAAATGTCTTGGAGGTAATTCAAAGTTGTTTTTATTCTTCATTTTTTTCCATATGAATGCTATTTTTTTGCTGGTTTACACATCTGATACGGCCTCTCATTTTCAATTGAGAATTATGCAAGGTTCTGAGATCGAAATGGCAAGTAGAGTGTGATGAAACTTATGCAACTACACATTGATTCTTAAGTTCATATTTTCTTCTTTGTATCTTGCATGTAACTATGGTAGTAGATGAAAGAGGCTAAAGACGCAAATACAGTGTGATTATCGATGTAGTATGATTATTTCTGTGACATTTTCCAGGCATCAATGCTTTGGAGACAAAGAGTAATAGCAATAGCCTCAGAGTACCCTGATGTTGAACTCACTCACATGTATGTTGACAATGCTGCAATGCAACTTGTTCGCAATCCAAAACAGGTTTGCATTATCTTTTTGAAAGTTATTTTCCTTTTTAATTGATGTTTCTCTATTCATGGCTAATTCCAAGCACACTGAGAAGATCGATTGTCATATCACTATAACTAAAAAGAAAACGTTGCAGTTTGACACAATTGTGACGAACAATATATTCGGTGATATTTTATCGGATGAGGCTTCGATGATAACAGGAAGTATTGGGATGCTTCCATCTGCTAGTCTTGGCAAAGAGGTATTGGAAACGAAATGCTTTTTGCAGTATTTTGAGTTTTGGATGTTTGTTTCATATAACTCTGTGATGTTCCTCTTTCTGTCATAAATGGGAGTTGTCATGCTGTGGAATGACACTTAATTTATTGTAATTGTTTTGGCAATTATTCCTCTGCAGGGACCTGGACTGTTCGAACCCATACATGGGTCAGCGCCTGATATTGCTGGACAGGTTGAATTCATGATAGATTGATAGTTCAATTTTTATTTCCTCTGCAGATCGTATTTTCGATTTCATTAGTTTATGGAGCATATGCAGGATAAAGCAAACCCTTTAGCAACTATTCTGAGTGCTGCTATGCTTCTGAAGTATGGCTTAGGGGAAAGCAAAGCTGCACAGAGAATCGAGAATGCAGTCTTGGATACTCTGAACAAGGGGTTTCGTACTGGCGACATATACTCCAAAGGAAATGTATGTAGATGTGATTTTTTTTTCAATTTTCTTTTCGATGTTCTCTTTAGTCCTTGCATAAGGATTTGGCTTTTGTTTTCGAAAGTATAGAGCTAGTGGAATTTCTCATTGAATAGTTGTGACTTGTGAGGGCTCCATTTTTCTTTCCAGAAATTATGAGAACCTGCATATAGAGGAAACTATTTCTTCAGCTCTAATTTAGTTCCACTCAATTGTAGAAAGAAACAAATTCTCTTATATACAAGCTTTGAGAAATTGTGAATCGGGCCTTCATGCTGTCAATCGCTAGAATGAATTTAATTTTCTGTTAGTATTCAAATCAGTAATGTTATTTTCTTCTTTCTTTTGATCAGAACCTAGTTGGATGCAAGGAGATGGGAAGAGAGGTGGTGAAGTCTGTAGAACTCAAAATTTCCGTTCCCATATGAACCGAGGAAGACCAACTCTAAATGGGTTCATTTAGTTCCGACAAAGCTCCTTTACTCTTGAGGGGATTTTGTGACGGAGATGTTTTTGCTAGAAACCATTTTCTGAATCTCATTTAGGATTATTGCAAGGATTGAAGTGTTCCCATGAGGTCTATTTTCAGAGTTTTGATCCTCTTTTTCGGTTGATCATAAGTTGTGTATCTGATATCTATGTAACACCTTGTGCTTGCAATTAGGGATGTTGTAACATTGGAATAAACATGCAATTTCGATTGCGATCATATGGGAATTCGGATGATGTTTTCTCGTGATATTTGTTGTCCTCTAACCTCGATAGATTATCGCAAGCGATGTTCAGGTTTGTGCCGATCATAGTTAAAGTTCTTCTTTAGGGATGGGATCCTCTCTAGGTCCTTTAAAAGAACTGGACAGTCCTGTACGGACAGTTTTCGGGCCCTTCCCGGGTCCATTTCGAAGATCGAGATCGTTGGTATTTTAGACCTCGTTAAGAACATTAACCACGCCAAAATTCATGTAAATCGGATATCACTTTATGTGTTCTCGAAACACATTTATCTTGAGAAAAATAGAGTTTAGAAAATATTGCATAAATAGAGTTTAGAAAATATTGCAACACTGGATACAAATTTATTTTCTAATGATAAATGTATGTCGAAAACACAATAAATGACAGTATTCGATTAATATAAATTTTGGAGTGCCTATTGTTTATTATGAGATCTAGAATATCAACGGTCCTGATCTTGAAAATGGACCCGGAAAGGGCCCAATTGGTGTACCATGATAGTTGCGTAATATAATTGTTAAAAATGAATATGTAATTACAAAACAAAAATCTTAACCTATAACGGCCGATGAGCATAACACGGCATGCAGAGCACGTCGGGATAACACTAGCATGTGAAAGAAAAGTTGCAATTACACCAATAAGATTCAAAACTCTAGTAAATGACTCCCTTTCGATTTGTTTTGGTTCTTGCATCTTGATTGATAATGCAACTCTAGAATGCCAAGAGGGATATCCTGAACGAGCAGTTGCGAAGAAGTCCGGGGATTCTATAGAGCGAAGGTGCCTTACAGGGTTGTAGTGCGCAATCTGAGCCATCTAAAATGTTTTTAACAGTTCAGATTATCTTACAAGTAGAAAATAAGTATCTTACATGTCAGATAATGTTTGAAATCTAAACCGTTGAAAACACTTTGGAGGGTCGAAATTTTGCACTACAACTCTGTAGGGCACTCCCGTTCTACAGGATCCCAAGAGTGAGAGAGAGGGAGAGAGAGAGCGCAAAGTTTATTGCAGGCTGTACTGGCCAACAACAAATTCATTTGCTAAATGGAGCAGAAGCTTAAACAACAGATTTCTATGAACTCACGCTTTAAAATGAATCTATCCATCTCAGTAAACAAAAACAAAATCAAAGAATCTGCCAAACTTAACCAAACTGCCAAAAAGATTATAAACAAAATGGAAGCCAAAGCAAGAAACCAATGTTTTCTTCCCCATCTAACGAAAATCCGTACCCAGTACTTCTTCTCTACCCTTTCACATTTTTTGTTCTCTTTTGGCTTCCCTACGAATTCTATGTTGGGGGTGTCCACGGGCGAGGAGGAACGTCAAATGTGATACCGGCTTGAATCTGGCCCCACCCTATTAGATGCCTATGCTTCTCTACTTTCCTGCTTATAGCAACCTTCTCCCCTCTGCTGGTGCACACTGGAGCTGTGAGCTGTAGACTTGCCAAGTCATTTCTCACGGCAACAACTCGAGCACGTGTGGACATACAGGCTATGTTCAACGTCACGATTTCACCCCTTGCCAACCTTGAGACCCTTCCCGGACTCTATGTGCCCTTTGTCCTCACTCCACAAGACGTCTCAGTAAGAAAAAGTTCACCTGCATTATCAAAGAGCAAAAAGAGTAAGCACAAAAGGTGAAAAGCTGCTATGAAATCTCAAGTTAAACAAGGCTGGAAACGGATGGAACACACGTGTGGCATGTCCAATTACTCATGTGTCTCAAGTAAGACATAGATGGAGGCACGGCAGGGGTCGATTCATAACTTCAAGATCTATATTCGGATGGTATAAAGAATTTTAAACAGTAGAAAGTAAGAATTGCAAATTCTAAAAATTTCAACCTAGTAAAACCCTTGGTCCAAACTATTGTATTCCAAATCAGAAGGTAAGAGTTACTAATAATACTATCAGTTTGTTTGTTTCCAAATCAAATATTCAAATGGATACTTGTCTCGGGATCCCGCTTAACCCCTACATTGCTCTGACCACAACTAAGTAAACGTGAAATTTTGGAAGACTTATTTACCTCTACTTCAATAAAAACATCAGGGAATGACCCAACCTCACCAAGAACCTGACAAACCAATCTATCAGCAAGTGTCAAAGTGGGGTCCATCCTATTTCCCACTCCAATTAGACCTCCCAGAACAGCAAAAATTGTAGTTCATTTTGCTCAGCGTACAAGGAAACTATTCTAGAGTAAATCGGTGAGCATGTGATGTTGCCCTGGTGATCTTTAACAACAATCCCACGACAAACCTCAATGATTTGATTTACCTTCAAAACACCCTGCACAAAAAGGATTGTCAAATAAAAAACGTAACCGGATCCCAAATTCCTATAGCAGTCTTCACAAGAGACTTCAACTACTTATTTGAGACAGGAGAAAATGAGATGAGTTCATATTATGCTAATATGTCTGATTACCACTTTTCTCAACGTAACATACTAAGAACGGAGGAAAGGGGGAAAAAGCTTGTGAAATGTGAACCCAAATACCGACTCAAGAAAACATAAATAGTAGGTGGAACACTACTTAAGTGCTTTAGGCTTGCAAGCATTCACAGATATATTGAAAAGGATGGGTCGCTAAGATGCTTGGCAGGTACACTGCACAAAAAGCAAGTGATTCCAAAGGTAGGCAAAGGACAGTACCTTGAGAATACTTCCACCAGCTAACACCACCTCTAATTTCATCAACCTTGGCAAGCTTATTGACATCAAAGGACCGGATTACATTCATATTAGGAGGTGAGATGAAGTCCCTTAACTGGAATGGGGATCTTTTTCACAATGTATTCAGACACAACATCAATATTATACTTAAGTTGTGCAGAAACTTGTACCACTGGTGCAACTTCAGCACCAGTCCCTTGGTAAAAAAATTTAAAAGAAAATACAACTTAGCAGAGATAAGCAGCAAACCAGGTGAAGGGAGGAAAACCTCAAAAAAAAAAAAAAAAAAAAAAAAAACGAACCTAGATAAATGTCTGAATCTTTTCATGGTGGTTGATAGCTACATTTTCCGGAGCAAGATCAACCTTGTTTTGAACAATTATTATATGTTGGAGCCTCATTATTTCAACAGCAGCCAATTGCTCTGAAGTTTGAGGTTGGGGGCAACTTTCATTGGCAGCAATCAGAAGTAATGCACCACCATAATTGCTTCCCCATTAAGCATTGTAGCCATGAGAAATCAAGAAACCGCAACATCTCATACCACATCGGAGAAAAACCCGCCCCAATTGAGCTCGTAAAACAAACCATAATTTTGCTTCCTACAAACTACATCCTTGTATCAGCCAACTTTCTATTAATCCTGGAAAAGACCTAAATTTGTCTTAGAAGCTAAAGAGAGAGCAAGCTACTTATCCCAAATGGATGCTTTGGCAAACCGTATGCAAATACAACACTGACAAAAGATTCATTTGTTAAACTCATGTTTTTTTTTTCAAACTCATTTGTCAAAACCCCATACATTTGCACCGATGCACAGGTTCATGGCTAGTTACCTTCAAATTATATAGTTTCAAAATATTTTTTTTTGATACAAGTACGTTACCCAAAACTTCCTAAGATAGGCAATAAAAAAATAGGCATCACCAAATAAATTAAGATAATGAAATCTGTAAAAGGTTTCACATAGAATAAGCATATGAATTACAGTTCGGCGAAAGAGGAAAGAATAGTATCATTTTCAATTTCTAGCATGAGAACTACGTGATTGAAAAATGAGGTTTGAAGCTGTGTTACACGAATTTGATTTCTGGCATCAGGTGTAGGGATGTGTGTATTGATTTCGTCTGATTCCCCAAGATATTTGGAAAAGTCAAAATTCTGTTTTCAAGCATCAAGTGACTATTTAAGAAAACAAGTACTACAGTCAAATAACACTAAAAGCAGAATCTATATATGTGGTATTGATCCTCAATCCAAGGAAGTGCTTTGCTCTCTATTGGGCTTCCAACTTGGCTCTCTCCTAGTCAAATACCTTGGCCTCCCGTTAATCTCATCTAAGCTCTCAGAGGCAAATTGCAGCTCTCTTATTTCTAAAATCATGGATAAGGTCAAAAGCTGGGCAAATAAGTCCTTGTCATATGCTGGAAGGTTGCAGTTAATTCAATCTGTTCTTTTTAGTACACAGGTCTATTGGACCATGCATTTCATTCTCCCCAAGTCTGTTTGCTCTCACATTGAAAAGATCTTGAGGAACTTCTTATGGACTGGTACTGAATCCTATTCTCATTCTCATAAAGTTGATTGGGCTTATGTTTGTATGCCAAAAAAAGCAGGAGGTCTGGGGTTGTGACTAATGAAGGAGTGGAATTGTGCCTGTTTCCTCAGACACGTGGCATATCTATTCTAGACATAATTCCCTATGGTAAAATGGTGCTATCAACATCTCATTAAGAACAAGTGCTTCTGGACCTCAAAGATTCCTACTACTTGCTCCTGGACATGGAGGAAGCTCTTGAGCCTTAGGGCAGATGCTAGGCCCTTCATCAAGCATGTTATTGGTGATGGTGATCACACTTTCCTTAGGCATGACAATTGGATTCCTCAAGGACCTCTAAGTCTTATTTTTGGTCCTAGAACCATGGCTAATTCAGGCCTCCCTCTTAATGCTAAAGTCTCTCTAGTTGTGCAGCAAGGTCTTGACTCTTGGCCCTTTCTAGCAGCTCTTTATCCCAACTTTCAGCCTAAGTTGGGTCCAGATCAGATCCTGTGGACTGTAACTCTTCCTCGACTTTCAAGGTCGCTGTCACCCAGAATGCAATAAGATCTCAGGCCCCTAAAGTCCATTGGTGTCATCTTGTTTGGTTTCCCATGTCCATTGCTCGACACTGATTTATTTTTTGAATGGCTATCAGGGGTTGTCTGAGAACAAAGGATAAAACCATCAAGTGGGGTATTCAGCTTAGCCGCCCTCTTTGCCCTATTTGCAATCTCCATAATGAGGATCTTCTTCAGCTATCCTTTTTCAAGGTTCATATGGCAGCAAGTATGTCTTCTCAGTGGCATCTCAAAAGTCCCTCAGTCTTGGAATGCTGAAGTAAATTGGTTTATAGGGAAGTTTGAAGGTATCCAAAAGCCCCTGTTTGTGGCCTTCAGAAAATCATGTTTGATACTAGGATCAAAGGCTCCCAATTCCTCAATGTTACGCCTTCTCCATTAGCTACTGCTCTATGCCATTCTTGGCAGCTTAGTCCTAGTATTTTTTCCTGTTGATTCTCGTTCTTGTGTAGCTCTTCGTATGCTTTAGATTCTCGTAAAATGGAAGCAATGCCTTCTTATTTTTTTTTTGGTAATATTTTGGATTACCAAACAAAAAAAACAACACATCTGAACATGTGGCTATATATCTGCATGCATATGTAACAATAAATGGAGACACGTGCTTGATGTAAATTAACATCATTTTCTACAAAGAAGCATTGGTCACCTTACCGGGTAATCAACAAAAGATACATTCTCAGCAATTTCATCCCACACTTCTCAAACCCAGGCACATCACATAGGACTATCTTCTTTTCCACTTCCATACGCCCTGCAAAATGGTGTCCATAACTTTTATATATGCCTACGGAATTCAAAGGATAGATAAACAAGTTCTTGGACACCAGTTTACTTGTAGCACAAGGGCCGAGGCACTTCTCATCTTCACATTGGTATATCTTTGAATTAGCATATCCAAGCTTAATAGGTAATATTATGCTCTCGTTCATTCTTTGGCTCAAGAACGGGATTTAATGTGCACAAATCCATCACCAATGGAAAACAATAGAACCAAAAATTAAACAGCAATGCCGAGCAACAAAAAAAACAAAAACAGCATCCAGGTATTCAAAAGAGAGACGATGATGATCATCCATAATCAAGGAAGTATTTTATGCAGAGTTTGCCATTTCAAGACGGACCTCGACCAAAAAATTGATAAGTTAATACCAACAGGCAACAGCCCACAAGACAAGCTACATTCATTGGCCTCATACAAAAACACCAAGTCAGCAACGAGGCATCATCCCGTACCAAAAAATAGGGAGCAGCATTTACCAGGGCAGCCATGTTAAAAACGAAAAAATGGATTAATCCCAGTAGTATGTCATCTTACAAATACAAACTGACTTCCCCAATCAGATAAAACCAACAACCAATTTCTGCTCACCTTTTGACCAATGATACCACTACTACTTGTGCTTGGAGAAAAATTTGGGCACATAATTAACCAATTTACGCTTCTGTTTCGATATCAGTTCATCGTGCTTTCGTAGCAGCATTTTACCTATTTTGTTGCTAATTAAGTTGGCTAACTAACTGCTACTAGAAAACTAACTGAATAACAAAGCCTGCAAATCAAAACTCACCCACAAGTTCATGAAATTCAATATATACAAGTAAAAAGCAACTGTAATAGAGCTGAGAGAAAACGAACAATTACCTTAACACCAGATTTTGCTTCTACAACATTAGACTTGCCTCCCATTTCAGGTATGCGAAAATCTAAATTTTTTCTCGATCAAAAAACAAAAAAAAAAAATCTCAATTTTTATGCGAATCCACAAACGATAAAAAAAATCTCAATTTCTCGATCAAAAAAAATCTCAGCTTTAGACCTGGATCGTCGTTTGGCAAGAGAGCTCGATTCGATTTCACGCTAATCAGAGACTCTATTATATAGGTTTCTCTGCTAAAAATGGTTTGATCCAGTGTAGCTAAGTGTATTTTCAGAAAAATAATTTCACTTAAATAATCTTCGATTATATACGATTGAATTATGGATTGATATGATTCTTAACATGGTTTATCTTGTTGACAAGATCTACAACATGAACTCTTTCGATTATGTTAATGATCATGTAATGAATCATAATCGAGCAATTACTCGAGTCCTTGCAGTTCTAATAAAAGAGGTTGGATCGAATGTGGTCAAATCTATTTTCATAAAAAAAATTGACACTAATCATCTCCGATCATGCATTAATAATAATTAAATTTGTGTAATAATTAACAAAGTTTATCTTATCAATAAGATTTAATAAGATTTAAATGTTGAACAATTTCGATTAAATTAATAATTCCGGAATAAATTTGGAGCGACGAATTAAATTGCATTTCCATATTGGGAAGCTAGAAACGGTTCCGACGTCGTTTTGGGTATATGACACAGGTTCAACCTGTGTCATGTACCAAACACGACGTCGTTTTCTATAACATCTCGAACGCTTCCGACGTCGTTTTGACCGCATATGATTCTCTCTCTTCGTCTACAACAGTATATATAACCCGCAATCCATCTCGCGGAAACATACAACTCTAACTCTCTCTCGTCAATGTCACAAGCCACCTCATCAACAAGTTCCAGTGCAACCGCCGGAGCGTCGCCGGAAGAATTATTCCGGCATCCGACTACCATGATGGTTTCCGGAGATTCCACGTCATCATCGGCATCCAACCCCACCCAGGCCTTTCATTTCTCTTCTGGAAACCCTAGAATCGAAGAGACCAGAGGTGTCATGCACCTCTACCGGGACGACTTTGCATCGCCGTCTTCTGAACTACCTGTAATCTCATTCTCTTATTTGATTCGTATCCAATTTTAGTTTTGATCTGCGTAGAAGCGTAATTGTTGAGCTAGTGAAGCTTGCGGCTCGTTGCAGCACCTCCGAAACCTAGATAACCTAGACAGGGTGATAGAGTAATTGATGATGTAAATGTTATAAATACTTGCTATATGCAACAGCAACCGACGCAGTACACGGTAAAAACCGGTGTGAGCCGTGATGTACTCAACTCCACAGTTGGGAACCTCGTAAAAATATCTGTGTTTTGCGTTGTTTGTTTCTGTTCCTGATTATTGTGTTTTGCGTTGTTTGTTTCTGTTCCAGATTATTATTCGGGCGTTGTGTGTTTGTTGGTTTGCCTGATTTCTCATTAGTAAATTCGTATTCAAACAAGTTTATTCCATTTGGAAGTTGAGCTGTTATTTCCCTTGGGTTAGGGTCTATTCATGAGATTTTAATCTTGAATTTGTGCATTTCAACTGGCAATCATGGTTATATATGGTGGTGTAGAGAATATGGATCACAAGTATAGAATTAATCACTATCAGAATTAAATAGCGAGTACTGTTCAGTAGTCTTCAAAGGCCTAGCAACCATGTTAAGACATCCAAATCAAGACTCATTGGCAATTGAATGCTTTGGATCATCTGATGTTTTCAATTTTGCATAATGTCTAAGTACAATGGTGAGCTCCTTAGAATTTTTTTGGTTCCTGAAAAAATTGGTTAAAACCTAAAACTTTGATATTGCAAATTTGCAACCATAAGTCACCTGGGCTTTAGGGGAATTAGTTTTCTTGTTGAAGATCAGGAAAGACTGAAAGACTTTGTCTTGCTAAATTTATTTGTCTTTATATTCCTATATATTCTCAGGAATTCAAATGGCTTCAAAATTTAGTGCTTTATGAGAGGACTTAATTGGTCTTTATATTCCTCTGTTGTTGAAATTAAATCTTGTTGGAAAATAATTTGCTCCATCCCATCTGCCTGGTTGCTTAAATAAACTGAGAAATAGAAGAAAAAAAGAGAGAAAAAGAAGAAACAATGTGACTTCGGTTAAGTCTTGACGGTTAAGTTCCTGTTTTATCAGACATTTGTGTGGACTATGCATTGCCTTTATTTATCAGTCTTAGTTGTGAACCTTCAAAAAGTTGATGCTCGCAGATGACTAAATAGGTTCTTTTCCTCTTATTCCAATAACTACCTTCTCATTTGAGGCTTTTTTTGGTTTGAAGTCTAAACTGATCTTTTTGGCTATCGTGTGATAAAAATGCGAAGAATTATTGGAGATTCAAAACCTTTATGTTTGGTGTCTATAAATTACCACATTAAGATTTTATGGTTCTCATTTGTTGTTGAGTCCTATTTGATTTTGGAGTATATGATCCTGAGGTTGCAGAATTTTCACTGATTCTGCCTTTTCCTTGCTGTTAAGGTTGGAAGGAAAACTCTTGTCTGTGTGCTTGGGGTGCCGAATCACATGACATATGCAGATTTCTGTCAGTTTTGTGGTTCATTCATTCAGCATATGTTGGAAATGCGAATTGTCAGGTTCAATTTCTAAAACTTATTGCCTTCGATATGGAAATAGTGGTGGTTGTTCGTGTTCTGAATTTGGTTATGATTGTTCTCTATCTTGCTTGAGGGTCTAGGAATGATGGAGTGGAGGATAAGTATAGTGTCCTGATAAGGTTTGACGATCAGAGCTCGACCGATTCTTTCTACAAGCATTTCAATGGGAAACACTTTTCCTCTCTTGAGGTTTGCTTTGCTCTTAGTTATTTTCTTCATTTTCAACTAATGCTGAATAATATTTTTCAAAAGTTTGTCGTCTTTTTTTATTATGGATGATTATATTTTATTTTGTTTTCTTGTGATTACAGGTGGAGGCTTGTCATGTACTCTTTACGTTTGATGTGCAGTACACAGGTTCAATTGAACATGCACAGAGTACCCCTGCAAGCTCTACGGAGCAGCCCTCATGTCCAGTCTGTCTTGGTTTGTTTCTTATCCTCACTGTCGCAGATTGATAGCCATTTCTTAATTTTGTAATGATGGTAATTATCTGCAAAAGAAATGAAAGCTCTCTGGATATCATATTTTACGCGTTAAACTAGTTTCATATGAGATTTGACATATCAATTAAAGAAATAGGAGTACGTAAAAAGCAACAATTGTTTTTGGTATTTTCTTGTTTCGATCACATTGCAGAAAACATGAGTGGACTGAAAACTGTTTACTTCAAAGGGTAAGGAAGTATGAAAAACAAAATGGGAAGTCAGGGCGGCACTGCAGTGAGGATATGTCTCCAGGTTAGATCATAAAAGTCTTAAAGAGTTTGCAGTCTTTGTTGGATAGGCGAATTCGTGCTGTGTTAAGCAACATATTAAGTTTTCAACCACCAACTCATATATAACCTTATGCATTTGGAAATGGCCGACAATGTGCACTAAGCTAACTCTCTTCACACATGATCCCTCCCCTCGCACGTGGAGTGACAAACAAACTGATTAGAACGAAGTGTATGACCCTTGCTGCTTTGATATGTTGATTTGTTGACTACGATCTCATCTAGAAGCTTAAGCTATTAGGAATTGACTTTTTGAGAAAGTAGTTTGTTCACCTCGAAATTGTGGTAGGAGTATCAAGTTCCTGCTTGCTTGTTGTGCGACATTGACCACATTGACCTTTTGATAACTCTTCCAAGTCTTCCCGACTTTGTCCAATCGGAAGTTTATAGTTGATTTGTAATTTTGTAATTTTCTGCAGAGAGGTTGGACCAAGACACTAGTGGAGTTCTCACAACTATCTGCAATCATTCTTTCCACTGCTCATGTATTTCTAAATGGACAGATTCTTCTTGTCCGGTAAGTAATGTTGATTTCTTGTTACATCAAACAGATGGACATGAATTGTGACTTAATTAGCTCAAACGTCTTGTAAGACTATGCATAAGTTTTTGTTTTGTGTTGGAGACAGACACGCTATGGGCTCTGTGTACTTGTTACTTGTTAGATATGTGCCATCCCATGTCCAAAATTTTCCTACATTCTTTTTTGTTGCGGAGCACAAGCCAGATACTACCTGGACACTTCCTAGACCCAACGGCGGCACAAAGTGAGTTAGTAGAGAACTCGTTCATTTGACCCTATCAGAGCAAGGTGTCATTTTGACAGAGTAAGTTAAGTGGATGGCTGGTGCCGCCTACAATTGATAACTTGAAATAGTTGTTAACAGTAATAGAAGAATTAGGGGAGGTTGAGTATCGTAGTTTGTATCAGCGGGGCAGGAATGGTATCAACTGAAGCCAATAAGGCACTTGCATGGCCATAGCTGCCAACCAGTCTTCAATTTTGCTTTACTCCTTCGACCAAAGCACATTGGAAGCCACCTATTTTACCCTCGCCTCGTCAAATCGTCAACTCTCTTTAATCTTTTCTTTTTTGGTTGGAGACCTCTACAACTCTTTAATTGTGGCTAGAAGTTGTTTATGTTAGATTTTAGTAGCCCAACTATTTAGTCATGGACTTTACATTTGGAGATCATTATGTGGGCACGAGCATCAAGTGCATGTTTGGTCATGGGGAAAAGATCTTGCATGAAGAAGTACAAAATAAAGAAGGCCAAAAAAGAACTGTCTAACCAAGAAAGAAAACAAAACATAAAACTCATACTTATTGTTTTTCCCAGCGCACAAGGCTCCTCGGTTACAACATGATTAGGAAGAGGTGAGAGGTTAACACCTTTCCTCCACTTGAAGAAAGTACGGTTGTTATCATGGTAAACACACTAATCGTGTTTTGCAAATGGGCCCTTTTGCTTTGTGTCTGGAATTATTGTTTCCCTTCCATCATCCTACTTTTTCTAGTCTATATGGGTTGTTTGGATTGTGGAAATGGAACTGGGTTTCACTTTGTGTATACTTGTTATTGCAGGTATGCCGATATTGCCAGCAGCAACCTGAAAAGTCAATTTGTTTTGTTTGTCAAACTTCTGAGAATCTCTGGATTTGTGTTATTTGCGGTTTTGTTGGTTGTGGAAGGTAACCGCTTAACTTTTCTTTTAACGAGAGATTATTCTTTACTTAGAAGGAAAGATTAGCATTATCATCATCTGCAGGTATAAAGAAGGACATGCTATAACACATTGGAAAGATACACAACATTGCTACTCTCTTGAATTGGATACTCAACGTGTGTGGGATTATGTTGGAAACAACTATGTCCACCGTTTGATTCTATCTAAAACCGATGGGAAGTTGGTGGAGTTCAATCAATGTGCGCATATTGACGATGGGTGTGGTAGTTGCAACTGCAGTGTTGATCCTGGACTTAGTGAAGCTCTTCTAAATAGTCAAGTTGAAACTGTAATGTTTTTTTCTCCATTGTTATTTGGGTTCATATTTAACTCTTACTCTTGTGCTTACATGGTTTGCCCAGTATTCCATGGTATGATATAACTTCTCATCCGCAACACTCATTGAATATTAATCTGCAGATTGTCAATGAGTACAGTGACCTTCTTACTACCCAACTTGAGAACCAAAAAATAGTAAGCTCATGCTTCCATTCTCATAATCTAGTGAGTCAGGATGCGATTTCTTGCTTCAGTATGACATCCAACTTAATGCCCACCAAGTCAGTGGGCATTGGGTGTCCATGGAATTGGATTCTCTAATAATTGCCAAGTTTGCTATCATTTTTTGGTGGGCATATATAGTAAAGGTATTTGGAGATTTACTTTTTCGTTCTTTTTGAATTAATAGCCTCTGCTTTCCTGATCAGTATTTTGAGACTTTAATACGGGAAGTGGAAGAAGAAACTGAAAGGGAAATATCTAAAGCTGTTGAAAAGGCTGTAGGCAGCAGTCAGAAGCTTCAAAAGATGCAAGCCAAGCTGGATAGATGTGTTAAAGAGAAGGGATTTCTTGATGAGGTATTGTTCTTTTTCTATTCTTGACTCCAATGTTTTCAAATCGGGATAGTATCGTGTATCGTTTTTCATTGTATAAATCGTATCGGGATATGTATCATGTATCTTGAGATACGTTTGATAGAAGAGTAAGAGTTTCTAATGTTTAGTTAGACAAGATTTTGGGAGAGGGAGAAATAATTAAGGCTAGAGTGGGGAAGGAGGGTACTACACTTTATAATCAAAACTCTTTTTTTGGCTTGGTACAAAATGGCTAGAACTCATCCTTATTCATACTACTCCATGGAAGGGTCTAGTCCAAATCCATGGAAGGGTCTAGTCCAAAGATATTTTCATATAAGATAAACTTTGAGGTAGATTCTAGAATTACAAATGTGACTAATTCTCACAAAAAATCTAGATATTTCACAAGGATATTGTAGATCAAATTTCTAGAAGATAGATATTATAGAGCTTTTAGAAACTAGATATTTATATCTACTTCAATAATATCTTTCATCTCTGAACTTTATCAATTAGGCTTATTTGGATTTTATTTTCTTGTGCCAAAACACTAAATCTAGTTTATGCTTCAACAACAATATTCACAATTAATAAACAATTATAATGTAATTATACATAAGAACATCACAAACTGCACTTACATTTACAAAAAAAAATAATAATAATTTAATTTAAGATGCAAAATTTCAAGTCTCTCAATTGGGGTCTATCACATTAAGGCTTTCGGCTGCCTTAGTTATGGAAATAAAAGAAGAGCCCCTATATGATTCAAACAAAACATTATCGAATTATGCATGGTTCTTTCCTCTATTCAAGCCCCTACGTTCAGGTTGAATTTTTATCAAATGTTTGAATATCTTCATAATTAGATCAAATGGCTTAGATTAATACGTTTGGGGTTCCGCTTCTTAAAATAAGGTCAAACTTTTTTCCAGTAAGTAATCGTAGGATACGTACCAAATCAGGGTACGCATATAAATCGTAAAATACGCGATCGTATCGTAGGATTTCTATACTAAAAGGATACAGGGTGCGATACGTATCGTTTTCCGAGGAGACGATACGAATCATAGGATACGTATCGTGTATCATAGGTTTTCAACAACTATGCTCTTGAGTGGGTAGGAATCTTCACTTGTGTATCGTTGTTAGACTAGTGACAAATTGATACCCTTTCCCAACTGCTGTGGTGAATTATGTCAAGCAGTGGTATTTCTAGAAGCAAGTCATATGGATATCATATGCCAATACTCGGGTGCACATGGATGCACGTCTGATACTTCTTGGGCACATAATTAGAAATTAGTCTTCTCATTTTATATACAAGTATCAAATATTTTATGGATACTCCCACCATGTTCGATCGGGTTTTTGAAACCCAGCCTTGAAAACCCCCACTGGTGGGTCCCTCCTAATTTTACCCCAGAGAAGGAAAAAAAAAAAAAAAAAAAACAAATGTACTTTACATAAATGGCAGCAGCCATAACCTCCATAGCCACATCTCTCTAACCGAACTCCACCAATCCACCACCATCGCATGCCCGGACCACGTCAAAACTTCCCATATCTCACCCTCTCCTCGTCTGGACCAACCTTCTCCGGCGGTTCGGACGATTTCCGCCCGGTTTAGCACCACCTCTCATTTGTGTTTTCGTTGATCAAATTCCGATCTAGGGCCATCGGAGCATCTCCAAGCTTATCTACTTACATTTTCGGACTCCTTGGGCCAAGGGCTTCATCCGTGGCCGGTCGTTTCATTTTCCGGCGATACTTTTCCGGCGTACTCGCCGGAATTCTGTGTTTGGCTTCTTTAACCTGTACTGAGATTGTACGGTGGTTTAAAAAAAAAAAAAAAAAAGGTAGAGAACTTGTGGGGGAAACCGAACAGGAGCTGGGTTTCAAGACCTGGTTTCAAAACCACAACCGAACAAGGCCTCCAAGAATCCAACCCATCTTTGAATTTAGACGAAGATTTTGTTTTGGTTTTGGTATTAGATTAATAGTGAGAAGGCAAGAGTGTTTTCCATTACTTCGTAATTTATGTAGAGATGGAAAAATAGGTAAGATCACGATGGTGAGATTAAAGCATGTCAACTTCGGTCCAAGTTCGTCCCTGTATAACATAAACTTTGTTAACCTTGAAATTGAAAATATTTGGTAGGTTATTAAAGACAGTTTGTCTCTGTTAAAGCATCCAACTCACAACCAATTGACAATGAGTGAAGAGCCCTCCTAGGCTCATATACTAGCTTTGGAGGTTATAATTAACCAATGTGGGACAAACTCTAACATTACCCCCACGTGCGACCCCTGACCCGCACTTGAAGGGGTAAACAACGGATCCACAACATTGGGATCATAACGAAACATGGTGCACTTATGGCACAAACAATGGGGAAATAACCAAGAGAGTCTTGTCCAAAATCCTCCGAAAGCCTATCTCTGGTACCATGTTAAAGCATCCAACTCACAACCAATAGGCAATGAGTGGAGAGGCCACCCAGGCTCATATACTAGCTTTGGAGGTTATTATTAACCAATGTGGGACAAACTCTAATAGTCTCCTTTAGGACACCTTAGCGTATTAGGCTGCGTTTGTGCAATAAAGAGATTCAAGTCCGAGTCTCCTTGCTTACCTATCCCAAGAACACACATCCGTATTAAGTTATGACACAATTCGTTTTCTAATATATGTAAAAATGGCCATATTCTTCAGGTATCTGTATCCTAACTATTTTTAGGATTTTTGATGCATCTGTTTCCTGTCACAGATAAATTATATCCCTTGGCCGTATCCATATGTTCATGGACAGAATTATTTATTGCTACTGAGGCCTTGTTCCCCTCAACTTTTTACCCTTTTTTTATTTTTGTCTTTATTCAAAAAAAATTCGCATTTGTTAGTTTTGCATCAAATTTTTTAAGTTCCGTGATTCGTCTCGACGAGAAGAATCAGAAAAATATAAAATTTTATGACCCAAACTCCAACAAATCCAAAACCCTAAAAGTTCAAAACTCGCACAAATAAGTTACGTGCAACAACCCCTGAAGCAGCTGGTTGTTTTTGAGAATTGCTTTATCTTTTTCCCTCTTGCATGCAGGTCAACGAGAATCTATTGAAAAACCAGGAGATATGGAAGGCGAAGATGTCGGAAATTGAAGCAAGGTATTACTACTTTCCCCTATTTTATGTAGTTCATGAAGCTTAAATGGAATCGTAGAATTTCAGCTCATCTGCTACCTCGTAGGATCAATAAGGATTTATATCTAACGTAAAGTATTATAATCGATGGTCATTGTCTCATAGAAGAAAAGATGTTAGTTGTTATACCATATTCCCTATGATTAGACTAATTGATTTTTGCTCCTCTGAATTGTCATATGAAGAAATTAACCTCCCTTTCAATGTTTTAAAAACTGGACCAGCCCGTTGACCGGTCCCTGCTCCAGTTCAGATCGACAATGGAACCGCTAGTTTTCCAAAACCGGCCTCTTTTATAAAAACCATTTGACTAACAGTTAAACCTGTGAGCCGCTCAACCTGGCTACGGCTCAATTGAACTGAACCGTGAACTTTAAAATTTGAACTATTCGTTTACCCTTCACTGCTGCATTAAAGGCTAGCCTAATACGGCTGTATTGGCCGCATGCGTGCAACACACCTGGTGTTATGGTTTAAACGGTGCATTGTTAACTTTTATAATATTATTTTACTTACTTTTATATTTTTAGTAGTATATTAATTATGATTACAACATCACGGTTCAATTTCGGTTCGATCGCGGTTGAACCAGTGAACCATTCACCTAATCCCTTATCTGGTTCGCTCATCTGTCCATTTTTCAAAAGATTGCTCCCTTTATCCGGTACGAAGGGGCAGGCGGCGGGGGGGGGGGGGGGGGGGGGGGGGGGGGGAAAAGGGGCTCCCCTCTTTATAAATAATTTTAAAATTAGGAGGATTT
>JAXBDA010004003.1:0-31247 GCA_036023075.1 Gaultheria prostrata | reverse complement strand
GCTTTTTTCATTTGCTAATCATCCACGGGATTGGTACCCGTAGTACTGAAGCATATTCAATTTGATTAATGAATACATAAATTAGGGAAAAATTTCAGTGCCGAGTAGGCACCAGTTGGCACTACCATGTGGTGTCCGTCGGCTTATCTAGGTCGTCCATTTGTGTTTTCGACGGCCTAGATCTGTTGAGGCAAATTTACCCCTCAAAATTACAAAAATACCACCGAACAATCCAATAGATCTGGACCGTCCAAAAGATGGATGGACAGCCAGGATGAGCTAACGAATACCACGTGGCAGTGTCAGCTGGTACCCGCTCGGCATTGAAAAATTTCTCCATAAATTGACTTGGTACCTTGAGTACCAACGGTAATACAAGCACATGTAGCATATATATAAGGACTGGCTCGGACTTCCCAATCAAAGATACCTCTAATGACATTTTCCCTCTTCAAAATTAAAGGACATCTAAAGCCATGAATATATATTGGCTCGCGCAATCATTTCTAACTTGGAAGATTTATAAAAAAAAGTAAATAGAAAATAGAGTTAATAATTTTTAGCAATAAAGTAGAAAATTTATATGGAATGGGTTTGATCTTAAATAAAAAAAAATGGTTCATATACAGAGAATATCAATAGAAAAATTAGAATCATGGATTCAAGAGGCGGTTAGATTTCTTGCTATCTATAAATATATAACGTGCGGTGGTGATAACTGTATATTGATTTCTTTCTATCTATAATCATGGGTTCAAGCCACAAGTTACTATTATTTTTTTTTTTTATAGTAGTTATCTCCAGAAAAAGATAAGAAAAGCACATCGCAGATAAGCAATGTATCAAGGGGTATGGTTTTTTTGTATTGTTTATTCCCATTATTATGAGTATTTATTAGCAATAAGCAATGTTAAATTTTTGTGGTCTTTTAGGAATCAAATGTAATATTTTCTTTTTGCTTTTTACTATTTTCGTGCAGAGCACAGGTTCGCTACTGTTATGATTATAAAGCAGAATCAAGAACCATGGGAAATTAGAGTCAAGATGAGCAGATAGGAAATAGAGTTACTATACTATATTGATTTATTCCACGTAATCCAATATTTCAATACACTTTGTGGTTGAAAGTATAATTTTTTAGTTAATAAAAAAAAAAGGAAAATGCATCATCTATTTTCATGTCTCCGTGGATAGCACGGGTTTCATGCTAGTATTAAGTTATTACTAAACAAAGAGAAAAAAATTAGAGTTTAACCCAAGATCCTGGCTTCTTTTTTTAGCATTAATTTGTACCGTGAACTACGCTGTAAACCTTTTACACTGGACCAAAATCCTTTGAAAAATTGGAGTTTGACAAATGGAAAGGAAAGTAAATGATTCGAGGGAAATCCCTTTCTTGTGTGTTTATGGTGACTTGGAAGTGCAGGAAAATGGTTGCATTTATATGTTTGGTACTCTCTCCGTGTCAAATTGCTTGTCACTTGTACTATTTTGGGATGTTCCAAATTGTTAATTCTTTTTGAAAAGTCAAAATAAAATTTATTCAATTTTCCAAAAATAACTCATTTACCAACATCAATCATTTCATTCAAAAATTGAAATATAAGGACATTATTGGAAATTAATGAATGTGTTTACTGTGAATACATTTCTTGAAGGCGAATTCTATTCACAACCCACATTTTGTTATTTTCCTCCCACCTTTTTTAGACTACTTAGAATTCTAAAAGAAGCCCATATTTTGCTAAATACAACCCAACAATTTCCCGAACTTTCCCAATTTGACCCTCCACCGCACCACCACATCCCGCCGCCACTCGCCTCCACAGCCACCTGTTGGTTCAGATAGCAACACAAGAGGGGTGAATTGTGTATCTCAAATATAATGTGAAATTAAATAAAATACTAAATACAACACCCAATAATAAATTAAATTGATTCAAGCACACATGCAGTTAATATATAACGGTAAATAAATAGTAAAGGAAGAGAGAAAGCGAACACAAAGATTCATCGTGGTTCGGTCCGTAACTTCACGGCCTAGTCCACTCCCTAAGTGTCCAACTCGGGATTTGCTGCACTATCTCCAATAGTAACACTTTCTAGCTTCGCAGGTGCTAGAGAAACGGTTATAACGAGCAATATCTCTAATCGCCCCAACTATTTTTGACTCCGGTGTTAATCACACCTAACAAACTAGTTTTGACTCCAGTGCTAGTAACACCTAACCAACAAGTGATTTTCTCTCCAAAACCACTCACAAAAAGATAACTCTCACAAGAGATATGCAAGGGGTTACACTCCCTTTTACAATAAAATCTCACAAATCATGCACTCACAAAAGTGTAGATAAAACAATATGAAGCTCTATTTTTCTCTCTCAATGAACAATACACTTTGGAGCTCAATGTGAATATATGCCACTTTTTTTTTCTTCTTCTCTGACTCCTTTTATTCTTCAAAATTCTGAACGTTGAATTTTTTCTTCTTCTAGCCGTTAGACAATCAGCTCCACAATATATAGATCCTTTCCATTTTTGTTTGCTTCCAATTGCAAGCCAATATAATATGTTAGGAGCCTCATATCAAGTTTGGAATTTTTCCAATCCATTTGACTTGATTGAAACATAATCAATTCCTTTTTCTTGCACTAGCCGTTTGGACTGAATCCCATGATTCTCAAATTGCTTTGATTAAAACAATTACAAGATAGCAATATTCCATTGCTTATTTGCACTAGCCGTTTGAATCAGTAGCTTCAAGTAAGGCAGTAGATGATTAGGTGACATACCGAATTGCCGACTTCCCTTGTAAAGCTTTCCACCATTTGAATTGAGAATTGAGAGAAGCTTTCTGAAATAAGAGTTCTCATAGCCAATAAAAAAAAAACTAGGAGAAGATTTGTCCTTAATCTTCCTCCTTAAAATTTAAATCTTGACTATTGGAGATAATGTTTTAGTGTAGAATCTCTTCTATTCAGCCAAATCCTACAAAGTACACAATTAATCAAATGAGTACCACATATCACAATATCAATTATATTTCTTCTTAATAAAAAATGTTTGTTATCATCAAAATCAATAAGGTATTTGTTAGGTTAATTGGTGATTCCCGGGTGTGTCGAAAAACCATTGGAGTCTGTAATTCTCTCTTGTTGGGGTTTGGGAGGTAGTCTTATTAGAGTTTGAGTCTAGATGCTCCACTCAAGAAGTTTCAAGCTTCATGATCAAGCCGATACCGTGCCAAGTGTTTCGAAGCTCAATCCGGAAAGGTATAACCTTGCATATCATTTGCACATTTAGGTCATTCAAATATCTTGTTTTTATTGTGTATGGTCTTGGATTAATTAGTGCATTAATTAGGTTTAAAATCCCATGATTTTAATATAGCCTTTTAGCTTTCAGCTTGTTGCGTCTGCTTTGCGTTTACACGCGTCTGCAGACGCTTGTTTTTTAATAGCCTACAATGTGCCACGTGTTTTAATCTAGTCGTTGCGTCTGTCTGCGTTTACACACGTCTGTAAACTCTTTAAGTGACCAAATGTCATGTTTTGAGTCGCTATACTTGGGAGCACGAAATTGACACTATATAAACTCTTTTTCTCTCATTTTAGGGTCACCCACTTCATAAAAAATCAGCCCACTTTTTAGAGAGAGAAAGCCTCCTCCCTTCTCTCTTTGTGAACTTGATGTTCTTGGTGATTTGAGCTTGCTCCTTTCACCTTTATTCAATCTAGAGCTTTCCTCTCCATGGATTGACCCTAGATTGATTTTAGTTTGCAAAAACCTTCATAAAAATCCAATCTTTTTCATAAGCCATATTTGGGTGCCTTTGAGCTTTTGGGAGCTTGATGCTCTTGAGATGATTTGAGCTTACTTGATCATCTTTGTTCAATCTAGTGTATTCCTCTTCTATGGATTATCTCTAGATTGACTTGTTTTGGAAAAACCTTCACAAAAATCATATCTTTCATACATCATTGTTGGTTGCCTTTAAATCTACATGGCCGGATGATCCGGAGCCGTCTTTGACACGGAGATCGAGGGGTGTTGACCTCGTGGAGGCTATGGAATCAAGAAGGGGCTCGGGGAGCTAAATCAAGGAGTGGAGTTAGGTGTAGCTTGGGGCAAGTTGGTAATTCCTAATCCTGTAACTCTTGATTTAACCTTTTGATTTATAGCAATTAGTAGATTAGACTGTGGTTTTATGCTTAGGGTATTTAGACCCTAAGTAGTTTCCACGTATATCCTCGTGTTGGTGTTCTTTTGATTATTGCTTTATTTGCTTACGTTGTGGTTTTTAATTGATTCTCCATGGAAAATGTTTAATTGGATTAAAATGGAAAACATTAATTTTTAAATTGGTCGTCCTATTCACCCCCCTTTAGGACTTGTAGTGCTATTACATAATTTCAGTATTCTAAGAAAACCTTTGGGCTAACCCACCACCTCCCACCACCACCACAACAACAACAATAACAGAACCCATCTAGTCCCCAATCATTGGAGGTATGGGCGGGGGATGGTCGAGAAACAGACCTAACCTTTGGCAATATGCACAAAGTGGCTCCGCTTAGAATACCACTGAAACAGTGGCCGCCCTAAACCTCCAAGAACCGAGGAGCTACACAGACGTTTTGTTGCAGAACCATGCCCCCAAATCAAAGCCAAAAGGCATCAAGGAGGGCAGGCCTAGAACCCACCACCACTGAAAATTCTTCTCCCCATCTTCCTCCTCTCCTCTACGTCCAAAACTTCGCACCACCACCACCGCACCACAATCACCACTACCACCACCCCTCCCCTCTCCACCACCGCACCACCGCGTCCACCACGTCCCTTGAAAACTCTTCTATGGAGTAAATCCCCAGAAAATCCACCACTTCCAAACCCTAGAATTGCTCCCAAATTGCCAGAAAATCCCGAGCTCTTTAGGGTTTTCGGGGAACTCCAGAAAATCCACCCAATTGGATTCTAACATTTGAACTACCATTACCGAATCGGATTCTAACGTTTGAATTACCTGGACTTATACAGATTCTCAAATCCGAACTAGCAGAAACCAATCGAACTGGATATCCAAAGTCATCGGGGAGAGAGATGGCGGGCAAAAGTAGTTGGGTTCTGGCTCTAACACTCTTCGAGAGTCACAGATTGGTTGTGAAGAACGCGTTGAGGCGGTGGTTATAAGGGATGATGCGGCGACGGGATTTCAGTGGTTGTGGTGGTAATGGAGGTGAATGGTGGTGGTGGTGGTGGTTATGGAGGTGAGTGGTGGCGGCGGCTATGGAGGTGAGTAGTGGCGGTGGCTAGGACGAAGGAGGAAGAAGAAGGATAATATAGTCTTTGTGCTATAGGGTACTTTGGTCTTGAAAGTGGTCAAAAATTGGTGGGAGACATTTAGCAAAAACTGAGTTGCGAATAGAATTCACCTTTCTTGAATGCAGTTATTGCATGTCTACTTAAAAAGTTGAAATTCCCAAAAGTGACCAGCAATTTAGAACAGATGGGGTATATGGTTAGGAGTTCGTTGCTTTGCGAAACTAGCCTTACGCGTTGCCCGCCGCTCTAAGGCCCAGGAAGCCCAAACTTTCACCCGAGCCCCATAGCCCAACTCTCCAATTGGAGCGGACGGGCCAGTAGCTAGCAACCACAGACCCTGCTATTTAGATTAGCCCCATGTTCAGTCACCCTTTTTTTTCATCATTCGATATATATATTAGTGAGGGTTAGCGAAAGAGTTAGTGAGTTAGTTCAGAGGGGATCTAGAAGCTATCCATAGCCCAAATGCCTTTACCTAGACTCAGTCACCCTTGCAAAGGGAAAAAGTTGTGCAGGCAATGTTGCCCCTACTTAGATCAACTTTCAGACTAAAAGCTGAAAATTAATCGACATTCATTTGGTTACAAAAAATTTTGTTAGAAATTTCTTACTACCTACCCATTAAATGTAACTGTTTTTGAAACAAGAATAACAATTTTTTTTTTTTTGTCAACAAGACTAACATGTTTGGCTAGCTTCCAAGGTCTTCTGGTTGTTTAACCCACCAACTAACTTCCCCACTAACCCCGTTGATGTATGAAAAAAAAGAAGAGAGGATGGGATATAGAAAACCCCCTTAACATTAAATTTTTACTTTTAGCGACAATAATAACCATTTACACATGTTTTATATGTTGATGAGTATCCTAGTTCTCCGTTCCTTTTTAAGTGTCTCACCTCATAATTAAATTCAACTTCTTATGGAGACCATCATCGTTACGCTTTAAAAGTTATACCTGTCCCAGATCAAAAAAAAAAAAGTTATACCTGTCCACAATTAGCCAATATGAAGACATTATCATTACACTTTTATCCACTAACTTTTCAGATTGAATCCATTTTTAAGGGCAAAAGAAAAAATGTACCAACTTTTACCCACTATAATTAGCCACGCGTCACACGAACTAACGTTTCCCGAGTTCATATAGCAGTGTGTTTTCTTAGTCTAATTGATTAATGCATAAATTGTGCAACTCACCAATCTTGTTGTGTTTGAGAAATACTGCAGCAATTGTTGGCCAAAAAATTACACAATCACAGTTCAAAGCATGTTCCTTTATGTCTTCTTAAAACAATCTTTTGCTGAACAAAATGGAGTTTTGGTATTTGCAATCTCACAGTTTCACAGTGATTATTTGCCTTTGTACACAATCTCATCATCATCCACATCAAATGCTGGATTACAGAGGCACCTGAAGAGTCTACCAATGCCCTGCCACAAGAAAAATGCAAGAGTGCTTGTTATGGAACTATGGTGCATGTTCTCCTATCAGAAAAGGAAGAAAGCACAAGACAAACAGAGATCTCCAACAAGCAAAATATTTCAACATAAGCTGGTCGATCTACGAAGATATAAGAAATTAATTGGTAGAGAGAAAACCAGTCTTCACACTGAAGATCAAGCTGCTTAGGGTTGGTTTACCGGTGGAATAAATCTGTTGTACTTAGAGGTGTGATTTTAGCTTTAAAAGTAGCGAACTTAAAACATAGGAGAGGAAAAAAGAGTATGGAACTCGGAGGGAATTCAAGTATCAGGAGGTACTACTATACACGTTTGTGAAGGATTTGAGGTGGTTTTTTAACAATGTGTTTGAGGGAACACTACACTTACTTGTGTGATCATAGGAGTTCGATAATTAAGCGGTCTTGGTGAATCCTCTTCATCACTGCTATCAGAACTGCTTTCATCATCACTCATGGCAGAACCAATTGTCTTCTTTGATGTTCCGCCCCTTTGCTTATCCTTTTCCCTCTGAAAGAACAAAAACACCGACGGATCAATATTATTTGATCAAATGAACTTTGGATCATCACTCTCACAAAAGCAATTCAGTCAGGCAAATGAGCACGTTTATCGAATTTAGTGAATGTGGATCGTCTAATGTCAAATTGACATGGGATGGTTGGTATGATGATATCCCACTCCTAATACTAGACAATTTCCGAATAGGATTTACATGGTTAGCATGAATCAAAGTAAGAGGACTGTCAGAAGGCTATGAAATGCTCTCTTGCAAGCCAGTCAAAATCATCAAAATTTTCCGGTTTTTGGTAGGTTAGTTACTCATACTTATAAGCAACTTCATTGTTGCATCGATCCTACCTGAAATATTTTCCCTAAAAGCTTGAGGGCCATAGCACGGGCCTTAAGTACTTCCCTTCTGACATTACTTTCTTGCAGCACCTGCAAACAAATCAAGAATCTTGAGTTCGGCCATAGTTTAAATAAACATAATAGTTTCTTATCTTAAAGCATATCGATTTGTTTTTCTTTTGCCCACGGAGGAAATGTAAAACTAAACCGTTCTTAACCTAAATCAACGAAGAGCAAATTACAGAAGAAGTAAACATTGCAAACCCATGTCGTGAACAGTGATAACAAATGGAAAGATGACCAAAAAAACTCACCATCTGGCACACATGTAAAAGAGTGACTTCAATATCCACCACGTTCAATTTCCATAATGAGTTCATCAACGTATCCTTATTCAACCTTAAATGTGATTCAAGGTCATTTTCGGGGCCACTACCGTCCATTCTGAACTGGCGACGAGTGTCTTCTTGTAGTTGCAACAATTGAAAAGCTCCTGTAGCCATTATTGCCGAAGAATTCAAGATAATTCAAGAAAATAACTTCCAAAGAGGAAACTATTAAAGGGAGGTGGTCTCTTTAATTATATCTATACCTCTTGCTGCAGTGATCTGTGATTTCCAGAAATGTCCCTTATTTCGAACCCATTCTGCCACAAATGGCACCCCGAGATATTTGGCTTTCTTTCCCAGTTCTTGTGCTGCCTGTCTTGCATATATATAGCCGATAGTGTGCAGAATATCAGCTCCAAAAGCTGTGGTTGCAACAATTGGAAATTCACTTAGAACGCAATCAATTCAAACACTTGGGAAGGACAATTTATGCATTGATATGAATACATAGCAAATCTACAGTCTACAATACCCATACAGGAAAAGGTAGCTAGAAGCCTCAAACAAGCCAACCAATTGTTTCCAATTATTTTCACATAGATTAAACCCATTAACCTTGAGATTATGGGTTCAATGGTTGAACATGAGAGCAAGCACTTTGTACATCTAATGCCAAAGTTTAGCTCTGTACCCAGTCTATCCGTCTCAGAGACAAATCAATGGAGAGCAAACTAGGTGTATTTCTCAAATAGTTCCATCGATGTAAATGGAAAATGTTGCCTTCTCTATTTAACAACATAGATTCTGGTGTGAAACAGTAGAACTTGGTAGTATGAGAAACTAACTAATGATTCCACATGCTCATTGTTGCACATAACTACTGTACGTGAAAAAAAAAAATTACTGAATTGGCAGCAGACTGCTTAATTAACCTGCATGAGAAAGTCGTTCTGCTTCAGATTCAGCACAGCGCACAAATCCTACTTTGTCGCCTCGAACATATTGCTGAAGCAAACCTCTCAGTGTTCTAGCAAGCTTTTCTTCTCGTTCTTTTTGAAAAGCCTTCATCACATAGAAAATGGGGTAAGACAATATGAAATAATATACTTCCATAAATCGCCGAGGATTACTCAACTGATGGACTGTTCGAAAGACGTGTACAAAAACTTGAATTTTCACCAAGATAATCATGACAATGTTCATGACGTAAATTGCAAAACCCGATTTTGATAGAGGGTGAACCAATCTTTCAGAATGGCGGGTGATTGCCAAAACATTAAGAAGAAGCTTTGTATAAGTGATGCTCGATATATATTCAGTTGATGCTGAAATTGACTCTAACTCGGACTCAGACTACCTACTTCCAAACTCCAAAGACAATTTAACCCACCAAAAAGAAGAGGAGAAACAACACAATTATTATTCCATTACATGGTAAATTTGTAACATACTCGCCTTCAACTTATCATGTACTTTGTCAGGATTGTCAATTTCACCAGATAACTCAGAGGAAGCCATTGTTGCCACAGCAAGATGTCCAACATAATCCTCAAACAGCTCACTTCCGAAAAGAAGAGCGAAGACTGCAGTAGGATCAACCATGGTCTCCCTAAAAAACATGACATAAAACTAAGACGTTACATATCAGTGATATATATAGAGAAAAAATAACCATTAACAAGCAAAAAGCCATTTGAAATAGGATTTCGTGTAGCGTAACAAGATCGAATGGCAAGTATTTAACAGTGAGAAAGGTAGAAGGGATGACTTTAGATTATATTTCTTAGTATGCCTAATCATTAACGTGGTAGAATCATTAACATAAACTGCAGAAGCCCCTCCGCTCTTCCAGGTATCTTCATTTATTTTGCCCATGACAGATCGTTGTAGGGATGTTTAAGCTTACTGAAGGAAGTAGAATAAATGGTTAATGTGTTTAAGAGTTATTCGAAGTTTTAAATCGTAACCACCAACAAACAACAAGGCAAATCCTCAAAATCCTTGTCATTCTGTTTATAGTTATCAATGGTCTATTACTTCACAAATACTTAAACCAATAAAAGAAGTAAGTTTCTCGCAGCTTCATCACATGTAACAGGATAGCAAACTGAACAAAATCGACAGGAATATGAAAACAATATGACGACTAGTATGACAACTAAAGAGGGAAGATAGGAATTTATGGTAGGCTTACCGAGATATGCAATACTTTCCATTTTTATCATATGCATCCCTCTGCAGTGAGTCACTCAAAACCTGATAAGCTTCACCCAGTACCTACTGACATGGAGAATCCCTTAACCATAAAGGAGAATACAGTAAAGTATGGAAGTACAATAGACAAAAAATGTTAATTCCGACACCTCCTCTTTATTTTCCAGTACAAGCTGCAAATTTTAAAAATATATATACAGAGGGATAGTCCCATTGTTTGTGAATCTCTAGTTCACAACCAAAAACTTACTCCGGATATAGCTGGACACCAATGAAAATGAAAGAAAGATAAATGGGAAACGGTGGACTTGCCTGAAATCTTTCTGCAGCTTGAGGGTCGTTAGGATTTTTATCAGGATGAACTTGCCTGGCCTGTCACATAATACAAAGATTTCAGTTAGCCTTATGACCGTAGTTGTAGGTCATAACACCTCATAGCATCAAGACGGTATTCAACTACTTTTAATCCTGGTAGCTATTACTGTTAGATAAACAATATCCTATTCGACTTGGATGCAATTCGGTCTCCATTGCTGATTGCAAATGTCTAAACGTCATAAAAAGGTAGCCCAACACCGCATTTGACAGTTCCCAAATCCCCAAAATATGTGTCACGACTCCATATCTGATATTTCCCATCTTTGCCTTACCCCTCCGATGCACTTCAACTCAACAAAGCAAATAATTGATCATGCCAAATTCGCCAAGAGTCATTATCAAAAATAAAAATAAAAAATTGCCAGGAACCAAAAGAAAGAAACAAATAATGAGCACAATGAGCATTAGAAGGCCGGGAAAGCTGAGACATATTCGGCACACCTGTTCCACTCACCATCCCAATGACAAAATTCTTCCTATACAACTTAATCACTTAGAAGACGCACAATTATCCATGCCGCAGGGCCTTAACCACAAACATTGAAGCTGCCATTATGGGTTTGAGACAA
Organism: Gaultheria prostrata; assembly: GCA_036023075.1. Lineage (NCBI taxonomy): Eukaryota > Viridiplantae > Streptophyta > Magnoliopsida > Ericales > Ericaceae > Gaultheria > Gaultheria prostrata. Next base: position 20,122 of record JAXBDA010004003.1, on the reverse strand, counting down.
CACAGGTTGGTTCATTTTTTGAGGGGTAGGGTGGAGAGGGGAGACTCTTAGGTATGGGAGAAGGCACTATAACCCCTCCGTGGGGCACATGCACGAGAGATTGAGTCCAATGGCCTCTTTGATTCAGGGCTCAGGCCAATCAAACAAGGCACAAGGCTTGAGGAGGACACCCACCTTTCGATCTTATGGGCCTAAACCCCCCGAAGTCCTCTCTAACGCTGATTGGTTTGGGGGGAGAAGGTGAAGTCATATTGTTTCAAACTCAAACTTTCTAAATTTACTCAAAACCCACTTACACAATCATATGTTTATTATACACAAGACTTCCCACATTCAAGTCATTGAGGGGTATCATTGGAAAAAATAGTACCACTTTTCCACCATCCCATAAATTGATCTTGATTCTTACATCACATATTCAGCATAGACCCACATATGCAAACCACAAAAAAAGCCATTAAACCAACAAAATACAAGTGAAGGGATTTCATGTTCAACTTCAGAGATTCAGATGTAGGTGGCTTATGTTCAAATTGCGTCAATCAAATAGTAATTGATCAAAACCCATTAAACCCATCACCATAAAGCTCCCAAATCCAACGTCGAACCCGTATCTTGACAGTCAAACCTAAATTCACGCTATTTTTCAATGAATAATAATGTCAAAATAAAAAAAACCTTGAGTTGAAATTCTCATCTTTCCTATCCCAAAACCTTGGAATTTCTACAAAAACAATACAATACAATACCTTCAAGTAATAAGCTTTGCGGATTTCCTCCTCAGAAGCAGATGGGGTAACCCCAAGAACGTCATAGTACTCTGTTTCTTTCACCATTTCTTCTTCTTGTTCTTCTTCTACCACAAGAACTCTCCGAGTAGGGAAAAAGATAGTGGAGAGAGAGAGAGAGAGAGAGAGAGAGAGTGATGAGGAAAAAGGTGTGTGAAGAGATGGTAGTGGTGGTGGGGGGATTGTTGAGAGGCCCTCACTCCCACGAGACTCTACTTTGCCTTTCCAGTTCGCAAATCAAACTTTTCTAATAAACAAATGGCTTTATGAAAAGCTTTTCGCGGGAGAAAACACTATTCTAACTGCCACTTTGTGGTGCTTATAATCATATCTTTCTATTTCTATCCTACTTGGTACATAAAGAGAATTTCTTGTCCACTTACGCTGTTTATGACACCTTAAAAAATTATTTATATTTTTAAATGTATAATAGTAGGGGTCGGTTCCCCTCATACTTAAAATAACACAAAAATGACACCTCACTCTTCCGGACCCTACTGTGAAGTTCTGAACCGTCGATCTTGTTTAAATGAGTAAAATAAGAGGTCCTGTAAAATTTCAGTTCAATCGGATATCGGTAAGTGCTTGATTCAAACAATTTAAAAAATATTGTTTCCTGTCAAAGTTTTTGCAAAACTTGTTGGATCAAGCACTTTTCGATATCCGATTGAGCTGAAATTTTGCAGGACCTCATATTTTACTCATTTAAACAAGATCAAGGGTTCAGAACTTCACAGTGGGGCCCGGAAGAGTGAGTTCCACAAATTTATGTGTCATTTTTTGTGTTATTTTAAGTGTGAGGGGAACCGACCCCATAATAGTATATATATATATTTAATATCGATCTCGTTTGATAGTTCTCGATAAGTTCTATTAACCACAATTTTCAAAATTGTATTTAACATTACAGATTGAAATATGTAAGCGATTGAAAAATGGCACGAATGCATGTAAATGGATAAGAAATTTGGGACGGAAGGAGTATATTGTATTTGCATATTTGTACTTGTAGACTTGAATCCTCTGCGTCCTGACCCCATGGAGTTGGCCTAATGGTGAAGGATTGAAGGTTTGAAACTTGGGGGTTGCTCCCTGATGAAGTATCGGATTCGAAACATTTTTGTGCCATCAATCCATTTGAGGCCACTTCATACGGAGCATTACTCTACCTTTAAATGGGCTCCTGCTAGTGAACGCAAGGGCAGAGCCAATTAAGGCAAAGGGGTCACGTGACCCCCTGGATTTTTATCACCCCGGTTTTTTTCACACTTGTTCACAAGATTTGTTTATACTCACTTCGTCTCAAAATTTTAGTGCTTCTTTGGGAATTTAACATTTTAAGGGGGCAACAATCATTACTCTACAAAATACTCCCTCCGTCCCTTTTATAGTGTAGACATTTTCATTTTGGTATGTCCCTTAATAAATGTGTGTTTTGAAAAGTTAGTGAGTACATTTCCTATTTTACCCTTAAAAGTAGATTCCTTTTTGAAAAGTTAGTGGATATTATTATATTGATAAGAGTCAGTAGTGGAAAGTAGATGTAAAAGTTGATGTGAGAGAAAATAAGTTGGAATTACGAGGCAACACACTTAAAAAGGGACGGAGGGAGTAGATAAACTTCCAAAATTACTCTCCCTTTTGAACTGCAATGCAGTGATTACTTTTTAGACTCAACATATTTTTCCCCCCGTTTTTGTGTTTGAATTGGAATGTAGAGATAAAGGGCAAAAAACGAAATGACTTTGTAAGTTCTATAGGCTGGGCTCTCTCGTGATTGACAATTTCATTTCAAAACACAAATTTATGTGTATCCTTTTTATCGAGTTGTATTTTCTATCGTATTATTTTAGATTGTTTGTTTAGTTACGTGAAATGGAATCAATGTGTCAATGTAATTGAGAGGTAGTTCGATAGGTTTGAGTCAAATTTTAGGTGTTAATTGTTGGAGAAAATAAGTTTCAATGAAGTGCTCAAGCAACATTCAAGTCTAGCATCCAGCAAGTGATCTGCTAGCAAGTTGCTCAAGCAACTCGAAATGCGCTCGAGCAAATGAGTCAGCAGCTTATAAAAGAATCTATTGGGGTTTTAAAAGAGACGATTTGGTAGTCATATTTTTGACATTTTTGAAGAGAGAGGAGCCTTTCGATTGGGTTTTTCCTCTGGGTCTTGGAGTTCAAGTTATGAATCGTTGAGCAACAAAATCAACTCTAAGAAGATTCCAACAAACTAGATTCGTTTCTTGCATCAAACTTCGGTGGATTCCTGAAGGAGTTTAGAAGGCTTGAGGATTCAAGGTGGTGGCAATCAAACATTGGTGCGGTGTACGAGAATTCGGCAAATCGATCTTGATTCACGATTGTTTTATTAAGGTTGTTTGAGTGTTTTGATTTATTCCCATGATTTTTTATCTATTTAGGGTTTTTCCACTTATATCCTTGTGTTCATCGTTGTTCTTCAAATTCCTATTTATTTGCTTTAATGGTTGGGTAGCGAAATAGGTATTTCAGACTCAACTTGGAACATCCAAAAAAGAAAAGTGGACAAAAATTTTAGACATCTAAAAAAGAAAAGGTGGACCGAAATTATAGACGGATGGAGTATAATACTATAAGGCCTCGTTTGATTCGCGGACTAAAACAGGTAGGATTGATAGTCCTGGGATTGATAGTCCTGGATTATTTGTCTTAGGACTAATTTAGTACTGAAGCTCACACAATTCCCTGTTTGATTCGCGCAAGATTAACATCGGGATAAGATTTACCCTCACTTTTGCAAGGTATAATGTTCGAGCCTCCCAATTGCCTTTTTGCAAGGTACAATGTTCGAGCCCCCCATTGCCTTTTGTGGATGGATTTCTCTTTTTCTTTTTTTCTCATCCTTTATCCACATGGGACAAGAAAAAGGATATACATTGATCACGGGTTTTTTAATTTTGAAATAGAAAATAATTGGAAAACAATCTTTAAGTAATCCTTATTGCAGTTGATTTAATTTTTTTTGTTACAAACATTAGAAATTAAATAGCCAAGCGAGCTATCATAATTTCATATTTCTTTTAAAAATGAACTTAACTAAAGAATCTTATTTTTTTATTATAATTTCTTCCAGTCATAATTTTTGTTGGTCTACAAAAATATGGTCTTGTGAGAATACCTTATTAATGTGAAATTTTCTCATCTTTTAAAATGAATTTTATCTTGTTATAATTTTTGCTTGGCCAAAAATATAATGATGCCTCCAAAGTTTGAAAATACTGCAGATTTTTTTAAGTTTATTGTGAAAAAGTGCCCATTCTTAATGGAATTCCTGGCTCCGCCACTAAGTGGACGGTGGAATTGATCTTCAGAATTAGTCTGAGGTCCGCATAAGCAGATGCGGGTCCTAACTCAAGAGTATACCATTCAGTTCACTAGTGTGGATGAAAATGATTTGAGTCAGTTACTTGATACAGCACCTGAAGGCTGAAAATTATGCACATTAAAATCAAAATTGACCAAGATACCAATTGTACCGAATTGGGAAAACCTTTGTAGCAGTCGCCGATTTTATTTTACTCAAGCAAATTTCAGAATTGTATTTTATTTACTCAAACTCTCGATGTTTCATCCACTTAATTTTTTTTTTTTCCCTATGAATGAAGGATCCTCCATGTAAACTCCATCAAGAATCCTTTACCCTTTTTGTAAACTAAGTTGAAACGGTTATGTTTGTATGAACACGGTAAACAAATTACTAGAAATCAAAGAACGAAATACAAATACAGAAAATAAAAGTAAAATAACCTGTCCTAGATGATATCGTTAGTATGTATGAATTATAGAATCGAAAAATTATCAAAATTATTACGTAAATCTGCAATCATGGCTGCATTTTGCAATGTGAGGATTTTTTTTTGTTTTTTGGCTCAGCGAAAATCAATATGGTTTGTAGTGAGGTTAATTTGTACTCCAGCCAAATGAATAGGACTTCGGGGTACATGGTTAGGAATGGCAATTGCAAAGGGGCGGTGCATGGTTTGGTCCGGGTTTTGTGCTGACCGTAAGTAAACCCAAATTACTTATTTATACCCAAATCCAAATCATTAACCGGTGCGCGTATGTTTTCTAGTGCACTATATACAAACCGTACGGGGTTCGGACTTATCTGAACCGAACCAAATCAGTAATAATATTATTTATTCCATCAATGAACTATGAAGAAAAAAGTATCGATAAAAATCAAAGATGAACGTGCTATAAGATTTTACCATGCATGCCTGCATAATCAAACATAACTACAAATTAAATTTGATTTCCCTTAGTTGTTTGCTTCAGGTTCGGGTTCGTTCCGGATACTTACTTCTACCAAACCCAAACCCAAGCCGGCTGAGAATCTATGATTTTAAAACCAAAACCGACCCATGGTTAGAAAATATTCTTGAAAACTTCTCCGATAACATCAGATCGGTTTGAGTACCACTGATTTCGGGTAAAATTGTCATCCTTATACATGGTGCCTATTGTTGAGCTGCCACTCTTGCAAGGAATGTCAGAGGTTTGCTCAATGTTCATCTAAGACTCGTGGAATATCACCTGACGGCTAGATCAAGACCACCAAGAATTCTCTTCCTACAAAGTAAATTCAGATTTTTCAGGCAGCTTTTCGAGTTGTAGAGGGCTGGGCTTTTTCAGATTGGTGTGGGCTTTTTGGGAACGTGGGCTCAGGTAGGGATGGATTGCTTTTTATTTAATTGATACTCCCTCCGTCCCAATTTGTTTGCCCCTTTTAAGGAAGTGGGTTGTTAAGTGGTGTGAAAACTTTATATTGTCTTTTCTATTTTGCCCCTAAGTCCAGTCAAAATTACTGTGGCCAATTTGTGAGGCTAATTTTTTATATGAAACTTAAAACATATGCAATATGGATCTTGTTTGATAGATACTCCATCCGTCCCCTTTATATACATTTTTATTTTGGGTTGTCCCTTAATAAGTGTGTGTTTTGAAAAGTTAGTGGATACATTTCCTATTTTGCCCTTAAAAGTAGATTCCTTTTTAAAAAGTTAGTGGGTATTATTATATTGATAAGGGTAAGTGATGCAGGGCGCCTTATGAACTACAGAAAAGACGTGCAACAATCGAACACAAACAAGTTTGGTTTAGAGAAAACGCTATCTAGACTCTTTTTCATTCAATAATAAAAAAAAAAACTCCATGCCTTCAAGGCTTACAACTTATTAAATAGGAAAAACTGAAACCCTAATTGATTTGCCCCGGAAAGGAAGTCAAATCAATAATTAACGAAAAATTACCAAAAATGGAAAATTCGGAAATAATAACAAAATAGAAACTAGAGAAAATTCTAAGACTTTCCCTGAAAGCGGAGCTCAATTCGGACTTTCCTTGCCTAAGTAATTAGCAAGTCAAATCTTTCCTAAAACGGCAAATTTGGCCTTTCGGAGCCCTAAACAGCGTCGAAAGCCCGAAAAACGACGTACCCATGGGGTATTGATCGTTGCGCCGTTTCGGTTCGGAAACAAGTGGGCTTGACGCAAAATTCCATAGCCGCATATTTACGATTTTGCCATCCTAGGCTTAAAATGCCTAAAAAAGTTATCTTCCATGGCCACTGCATCAGTAAGTAATGGAAAGTAGATGTAAAAGTCGTAAAAGTTGATGTGAGAGAAAAAATAGCTGGAATTCTCAGGTAACACACTTAAAAAGGGACGGAGGGAGTATCAATTAGTTTTGTTATACAAAGGTTTCAAAATCATAAGAACCGTTATAAAATAAAAGATAATGGCCAAATAAATTGAGATGGAAAAAGTATTTTTCAAGGGTAAAATTGGAAAGTAACCCTGTTTTGATTGATGTTTTTAGAAATTGGACAAATATTTTGGGACATCCCAAAATGGAAAAAAGGACCAGCAATTTGGGATGAAGGGAGTACTTTATTTGTCAAGCTCTTTTATTTATTATTTTTTTTTACAGCATTTATTTGTCAAGTGGGTCGGCATTAACCAGCTAAAAGAAGAATAATTATTGCGTACCTCGGAATACTATATGGCATTGTTATGTAGTACTGTACTCCTTACAAATAAAAGATCGCCACTACACTACATGAGTCATTCCTCGTCTCTCGATCACCCAACAAAAATGAATAATAATTGTCTCTACCGAATAATTTATCGTTATGTAATTTATCGTTATGTAATTGATTGGGAGTACGACATCGTCAACCCCACATGATAGACCGCTGAATAAATACTCCTAAAAGAAGCCCTCGATGGACCTACTACTGAAGTGGGGCAAAATGGAAGCATATTTGCTAAGGTCACACAAAACATTTATAGAGGTTTCCCCAAGTCCCTTTCTTGTTTTAAAGACACTCCACTGATGCATAACAATTTCAATTATTGACCACAGAAAATGACGGTTTCAAAACATAATGATCTTAAAATAATACAGTATGTTTAAATTTGGCTTGTTTATTGTGCGAGATAATTATAACCAACTTTCAACCGAGCCAATCTCAGGTAACTTGAATAGTTCAGACTTATTAAAGCTAAACAAACCGAACAACGAATTTTTCAATCTTAATTTGAAATCTTTACAAGCTTCAAAATATGTTCGAACTATATTTATTTATGTAACAAAGGAATTTCAAATGAGCAAAAAAACTACGAGCTCAAACTCTATAACAGCTTCGTTCGTTTATCAGCCCTCGATACATTATTGCTTCTCCGAAATCCTGGTTTCTTCCAAACACAAAATCAAAGAGAACGACAACTTCAACAAAGAGTTGCTCTTGAGCCTACCTGAAATCCCAATATATCCAAAATTTTGGTCTTTGTTTTTTTTTTCTTTGGCACTAAAGGAAATAGCATCGAAGAGTACCAGGCCCGAGGGTACATTCGATGAAAAATGAAACTGAAACCATGATACAACCCGGGGGGAACGGGGACACCAAACCAAGACATATCATTTAACTTTGGAAAAAAAATTAAAAATACTCCCTCCGTCCCGTAAAGTTAGTCCCCTGCGAAATTATGTGCAATTTTCAAGCATAAAAATAATGTACTTACCGAAACATTTTTTTTGTGCAATATGGATATTGTACGATAGTTTCCGATGAGATCTTTTGAACGGTGCGGAAAAAAAATCGAAAAATTATTTTAGTAGATACATTTTACTATTTTTAAGTTTGAAAATTGCACGTAGTTTCGTAGGATAGGTGACCAACTTTATGGGACGGATGGAGTAACAAAGAGAAGAAAGAATTCATTTAAGTGTTACTACATTGGATGAAACAAACAGCTATCGGATACACCAAGGAGTGATGGAGACCAACAACTTACAAACTCAGCTATCAAATTTAATAGCGTTGATAAACTATAGCTTGAAAGTGAAGCAAATGCCAAATTAATGCTTTTTCTCCCGCCGGATTGATCCTTCTCTGAGGATCCTTAGAATCTGCCAAATAGCAAACATAAATTCAATTAACAAAAGTCCTCCATGCTAAATTGAGAAGAAGAATGACCAACAAAGAAGAAAACACAACCTTCGCGTTCACTCTCTTGTATTCTCAAATCGGACTACTACACAAGTAATGTTGTCAGAACTCCCTCTTGCATAGGCTTCTTGAATGAGTTTCCTTGATGCTGCTTCAGCATCTTTTATATCCTGCACTATAGTGACGGCATCCTGTATTCAAAAGATATGGTATTTAGCCGCCTAGATCCTACATGCAACAAGCATCAAAATCCTATCTACATCGTAGAAACAACTACATCTAGAGCTCTTGCCAAGACCAAAATAGATGACTAAAACTCTACTATCAGGTTATAAAAACCATCAACGAAAGAAAATTCCAATGTCTCAATTTTTTGTTCCCGTTCTTATCCTCAAAGACGCTGGCACCCTTTGTTCTATACAAGAAATAAAAATTGCACTGCATGCATCGAATATAGGTGGCAACAGTTTCACTGGATCAGAATCCCTACTAAAAAGTACAACATTGTAAAGAAACTAAAGATGTCATCACATCTAATCTTCAACAACTTCTGTTTTCAACAGAACCTTCAACTACTTCACTAAAAGTTTCTCCTTACAAAAAGAATGATTATATTAAAAAACTCTTACGGTGATAGAGTTTCACAGTATTTTGACTTCTACCTAGTAACTGGTAAGGCGTATTACCGTAAGCACAGGTAATGTGAATGCTCAATGTTGACCCTCATGAACCTGTATTTTTTCCCACTTGTCTACGTTGATGATAATTGTCTAGAGAGGGAAAAAACGGAAAAACCAGCAAGGCAGGACAGTCGCAACTTGCAATAGGTTAGAACCTCAGACTTTTTATTCTCTCTCTCCCCAAGGAAAAGTACATTCTCAAATAAGCCACAAATTACTGCAGAGAACTAGACTGAATAAGTAAGTTGGTAAAGAGGATATTACTCTAAAAATTCGAATTCCAGTTGATCAAACCACAAATGGCTTTTTGTGGGGAACAATAACTGTCGAACCCCTATGTAAGCTGATTATTTAATCAATTGACGAATCCAATTGACAAGGTTTCATTCATTATTGAAGTGAAGAACAGGAGAGAAATTATCACATATCGGAGTAATACAAAGAGAAACAGATCCTTAATTTAGTAACTTCTGTGTTTGGAGTTTGGATTTCGGATTGTAGAGGGTTGTGGAGGGAAAAGAATGGAAAGGTCAAAACATAAATATATGGAAGTGTTGTAGAACCTAATTCTCTTTTCTTCTTTTTTTTTTTGGTTGAATTAGGAAAATGAGAGGAAAATGAATAGATACTTGCGAAATAATCACGTATTATTAGTTTAATTAATGAGACAAACTCCACAAGTAAAGCTATTTCCCTTTACCTCAATACAAATAGGATCCAAAAAGTCTATAGTGAAAAATAAAGCTCTCAAGATTTGTTATCAATTCAGTCTCTTACCTGATTTGATAGGACATTCCAAAGTCCATCACTTGCAATTATAATAAAATCAATGCCATCAATTTCTTCTTCCTGACAATAGGAAGGGAATAAACATGAATAACACGAGCAAAATTAAATATTACATACAGAAGCAAAATCAGTTGGCTGAAGCGCTTGCACAGATTCATCTGTCACTACTCACAGTACAACATACAGGTCCCACTTGAATAATAATTTATTTCGATCTTCAGAGTCTGTTATTGACTGTAACTACTTGAAGTGCAAAAACCAGATAACAAAAGTGGAGCCAACTGACATACAGACTTAATTTTTTAAATCAAGCATTTATGTCTAAAGTATTCTCTAACTCAACTCACTCTTTCAATCCTTTTCATGAAAATATGACCTCAAATTTTAATTGAAAGGAATCTTCATGCATGAGTCAAATTTTTCCTTGATCAGCCAAAGAATCTCTCTTTTTAATTACAAGAATCATTTCGACTCATTACCTGAATTTCTGGCTCAGCTACAACATACGGCTTAAGTAGTTTGTCTCCAAATGCACGAGAAACAGCAAGAACACCGCCAACCCGCCATGTTCCTAAGGAAGTTTGGCAACAACGAAGGGTTCGTCAAGGACAAACACTGCTATGCTAGAACCAAATAAAGAGAGCACAACAAGCGAGATATATGTGATATTTAGTTCTTACATATATCAACAATGTTTCCAAACGTTAGTAGATTAGTAGTTCTTGCATCATCTATCAGCATACACCAATAACATGAAAAGCTTAATGCAAGAAAACAAACTCTAGAGCCGCATGATGTAGACCCGGAGGCAGCCGCTCTCTCCGACAAGTCGACAACAATTATTTTGACCGGCGACGAGCTCAGTCCAGCGACTTTGGAGTCGATTACACGACATAGCAAGAGATTTACCGACATAGGAGCAATGGTGAAGACCGAATAAGGGTTTTTTTAATATTATTTTCTGTAGATGTTTTGTTCTTCTCCTCCCTTAGTGGAGTGTTTTTCTCCTTTATGGAGCTTTTGCTTTTGGAGGTGTCTTTATGGATTTAATCTGTTTCCATTTTCCTTGGTTTGAGCTACCTACTCGTTGGGGTCTCTGCCTTCTATTCCTTGACTGGCACTACTCCCGAATTGTATTTTGGGTTCTGCTCTTGCAATACTTACTATTTGAGTCTCTGTTTTTTAGCCTGAAATGCTCACGTCTAGGTGTAGGTAGTTGTAGTTCTTTCCATACTGCTGTGATGAAATCGCTTTGTAAGTGTCGTTGGGCTTCTTGAATGAACTTTCCGATGTTCAAAAATAATAATAAACAAACCTACATAAAATATACATATCACAGAAAAAGACAACGAAAACCACGATTTTGTGGGCGGATCAGTATGTCATTTCCAATGATCACTTTGCTAAAACAATCAACAGTCCAGCTTCAAATAAGCGTAATCGGGATCAGTAAACAGTAACAAAAAACTAAGGATGATGCGTCTTACACTAATGTAAAACCAACTAATCACGTAGCACTGACAGATGGATTTCAGACACAAGAGGAAGCAACATGAGTGAACACACACACACACCACACTTCACACACCCAAATTAGAGACAACAAAAGATCCCAATCAGGATAGCCAGACCAATATGCCCTAGAAGATGGGTTCGGGGCAGGGAAACATAAAACAGGGGACAGGATAACACTGAGAAAAGAATCGGTCATAGAGTTTGGAATGGGACGATCTCGTTCCATCCGACGTTCTAAAAATCTCTAGTGCCTTAGCAGCCACTAGTCGGCCGACTTTTAGAACACTGGTCCCACTCAAATATATTTTGTGCCAAGAGGAACTCTTCATCCCACATTGCTCATTTAAAGAGAGTCCTTTTGGAAGAGGTAGTGTGCGCCCAGACTTATTTAAAACATTTGGCCGCGCAACAGAGGTAAGTGTGTGTGCTTGGAGTTATTTGGAACGTTTGGTCAGGTATGAGTTTAGGATCTCTTTTTATCAAAGCCACTTTTGTGCTCCAGTTGAACCGGCTATTGATTATCTGCTGCCGCACAAAAATTGCTGCATTGACACTAAGTGGCCACTTTTTTTAGCAGGGTATAGAGGGGTTTCTTTGACAAAATTTGCATCTGTAGTCAATCAGTTGGCACCTTCTTGCTAAACTTTTTAACTCGTTAATTACCCATGCTGGCCCTGGGGAATCTTAACTTTCATCCATGATGGGGTTGGGGCTTTAGTTTGATCATCAGGTTGGTGTCAGGGTGGGGCATCCTATCCCAAACACAACCAAGTGCCATCCCTCCAGTCCTAATAGTATCCAATTACTCCTCTCTAATGTACAGTTATAAGGCCTTGTTGACATACCTGTGTGTGCATGATCGTAAAGAAAGAAAGAAAGGTAGGTATAAACTTGACAGGGAATTAGTAAGTCCGAAGGGAATTTGGGAAGTTATAAAGCTTTTTAACATGATTAGCTTGATCAACACTGAGCTGCATATGAGGTCAACGGTGTACCTTACCAGTCAAATTATTGTCCCTAAATGAAGTTCGAATCATAAGGTTCAAATGGAAACCAACTTCAATACATTTGCATGAGGTTCTGGAGTTTGGAAGTTATACTTCTAAATTTCATCACTTCAGAAGCTGGGAGTGGTACAATGGACAAGATTTATCATGATTTTCATAAGCTTTGGTAACATTATTTATGCCAGAATTACCACATTAATCTAATTGGCAAAGCAACTAATTCAGTGCCCATCACCTCAGCCCAACAACACACTGCAAAAGGAAAAAAGACTAGTAGACATAGTCGGGATTGTAGAACACAATTTACCTGCCCAAATTATGAAACCCCCGGCCTGTTCAATTCTTTGGCGTTCATCGGGTCTATCCGGTTTGTGATCGATAGACAACGGGACAGCTGCATGAACCACAAAAAAAAATAACCAAACCATACGAAGGTATTGTACTTCAGGTCGGCAGTATGCTTATAAGAGGAGATTTTCAATGCATATTCAGCTAGTTGAACATTAACAAAGTCTACAATTATGCATCTGCTATCGTAGTAGGCTTTCCTAACCCAAATACCTTTGTAAGGCAACCAAACAAAAATCAATAATTTGGTGCAAGACCAAACAAGAGTAGTAAACTTAAAGTGAAAGAACTAATTTCCAAAGATTGACAAAACCAAGTACTAGTCCAAATATTTCTGAAATGAAGAGGGAAAATTTGATAACAAGAGGCTAGGAGTGTTTCAACTCATATAACAGGGGCTACAACAACCGGTAACCGGTTCATTCTAAGTTTCTCACCCTAGACCTTAAAGAAACTAGATTGAAAATGAAGAATATCCAGGAACCAATGCATACGAGGCTACGAGCTACGAACTGAATCATCCATGCAAACTTTGGTATAAGCAAACTCAAATAATGGGCTCGATGGGTGTTTCAGAAACCCTTGGGTGTACTCCTAATTTCTAAACAACTCAGTGTTCCATTCGCAAATTGCAAATTCCACCTCTCCCCATTCCATGACTCAAGAACCTCCATGAACGGACAAAAACCCAACTACAGGGTTAGATTGGTTGATTACTTGGTTATTTTCATTCTCTCAACTTCTATCGGTAAAAAAAAAAATCTGCATAAAAGCTGACCATGGGAAATGGGAAGTCATAAACCACCTGTACTTCATGTAATAAATATTTATGCGCGTGTATGAGGATATTATCGAAGGAAATAGTGAAACAAATGATAATACGTTTACTCGGGGAACAAAGTGTGATTCCGAGTTTTGCATGGCTTGCAACTGAATATTGGTGAATGCACTTCATGAAATTGTATTAGGAAAAAATCATGTATTGCACAATTACTCAATCAAATAAAATAGCGACAGCAGGAATTCAATATTTATCTCATCTTTATGTTTCCCCCACTTCCCGAACGATGTTGACAACTTCAGGTTCAAATGATCCCATAAATTCCTATTCTGCAGAATATCAGCTAATCGTGTTGAAAGCAACCAACCTGAACCAGCTCTACAAGCAACTACTCTAGAATCTCCCACATTTGCTACAAGCAGCCGATCCCCTAGCAATACAGCTGTTGATGCAGTTGACCCAGCATCTTTTTGCTGGCCTTTTGCTTCATTGAGGTAATCAGCATCTGTCTGTCTAAAGGCCTCAACTGCAGCAAACATATAATTTTTTTGTTAAATTATACAGGAAGACTTAAATAGTGTAAGTTAGTCAGGAAACACAAAAAGAAGCTCCAAAAGTATACCGATTGCTGACTTTGTGTCCTTGATAAAATCTGGATGGCTACTTAAATTCTTGAAAAGGTTGTTCTTGAGATATTCGGCAGTTCTTGAACCACCATGACCTAATTGAAGCACAATGATTATGAAAATAAATAAGGAAAGTGGGTAACCAAGTATTGATACTCCTCTATTCTTTCGCAATGAATTGTATCCCACACTCCAACTAAGTGTATAAGAGACAAGCACTAAAACAAAAGGAAATAGGAAAGGACATCAAAAGAAGCAGATTCTAACAAGACACTCTGGGTCCCTGACAGTGACAAAGCATCACACAAGTATAAAGCTTACTTATCGTGAACTTTGCATCTGATAAAAGAATTTAAAGAAATATTACAAGGGTTTGGCGACTGAAATGAGACATACCATCAAAAACATCAAAGAAAGAAAGAAATATTACAAGGGTTTGGGGACTGAAATGTGACATACCATCAAAAACACCAAAGAAAGCAACCATCTGACCATCTACTTCTGATATACTTGTCTCGTAAAAATCCTCCATCGAGGATCTTTTGCCTTTGAAACTGGAATACCCATAGCTGAAACTTACATTTCGGTGTCCAGTGAGGAAGCTACAACACAAGAAAGAGAAACAAGCAAACATCAGACTCTTCAAGGACCATAAAAATAACCATTTGACTTTGCTAACTATGGGATCAAACTAGAGTTTGCAAATCTCCATACCTACTCACATTATGAACGATTAAGTTTTGCTTTGAACCATGCTTGAAATATATCCAACCATAAACCACACCAAATCAAACCTATCCAATATTTATTTCCACCTTCCATGGGAATAGGCTACATGAATTCTTTTTCCTATTCCACTCTGTCAACATCTCTACATACATCTAAATGTAATTAATTCACATCTTTCTTATTCACAGCATTCAATGATCCATTAGGTCTTTCTTCATTCCTGCAAATGTCCGACAAAAATTAATGTTATCACTTTCCTTTACTACTGCATCTACTGGTCTTCAACGTACGTTACCAAACCACCTCAGTCCACCGCAATCTATTTTTTCAACATATCAATTGGTGATACTCTACAAATTCATGAATGTTTACAATCCTCTCACTTCTTTTCGATATTTTAGGTACTTGTCGATGGCAAGCACGCCAAATCACTCTTTAAGCCAACCTATTTTGACTTTGTGTTAGATCATCTAATGGCCTTTTAACATATTATTGTATCACGTAAATGGATCACAGTCTTTTCCAATAGAAATGGTTGCATGTGCAGAAGCACCAAACATATCACCCGAAGGATTCTTTACTTCTACAATTTTGAATATTCACTTGTTCTCTATAAGTTGTACAGTCAATGATTTCACGTTCCATACACTAGTTTTATCCATACATATTTTAAACCTTTTTCACTCTGTTAGACCTTGTCCCACATGGGTAAATTATCACCTTGAAAACTAAAATTGAGTCTAGATGGTCTCTCTACTCACACCAACCTGTTCCTAATGATATCATCGATACATTTTGAGCAAGATTCTTTATTTTTTACTAATTGCTTCTCCTTTGGTTATGCCAAAGGTGCACCTAGTTTAATTGTTCTTCTAATGAGATGAAACTATTGGTTATTTCTCCACGTGGGCTGTGTGTGTGTGTGTGTGTGTGTGTGTGTGTTGGAGCTTCTCAAAGGTGCAAGTTTCGGGATAGTGTTAGAGCTCGTCCCCCCATAGGTTAGTTAGCACCTCAAATTGGGCAACCTTACCGCTCCTAGTCAAAACGTTTCGAGTCTAATGTTTTAACCTATTCCAATGTTTCTCCCTAAATGCTTAATCATCCTTAAGTCCTCCCCAATTTCATCTACTGAGATACTATAATATGTGAATGATACTTATTAAGGAACCACATCGTTACTATGTCGTGTGACTCAAGTAAGTACATTCAAAACTAAGGGAGAAAGACCGGGACTCAAAACTAGCCCTTAGTGTCATCCCGGTGGATGGAAATTCATTTATTGCATGCCATGTAATTTAAAGCCCCATTATACATTTATCACATTGGTGTACCCCATGGTCACTATCTATCTCTTCAGTATCTTTAGGCACCCAAAAATAATCCATTTTCAAGTCTATAAGGTTAGCGTATGAAGTTCTCTATTGTTCTTTCTACATTTTTTTATTAGTCTACCTAGTAATTAAATTACATTGGCAATTTACCTACCCAGCATAAACCTAGTACATTCACTGGCATAGTTGCTAATCTTAAGTGATGTACGGTTGAGATTGATTTTGGCATAATCTAAATAAAGTTGGCTAAAACATTCTAAAGGCACACGCCACAGCGCCTCGCCTTGTGGCGCGTGCCACAAGTGCCTCGCATGTGCCTCTCAGACCTGCGCCATAGCACGACCCCCGTGGCACCAAATGTGCGCCTCGCCATGCCATAGCGCGTGGCGCGCGCTATTTAAAACACGCGTACGGGTACCCCAAATGGCTCTCCATGGAAAGGTAGTATTTGCTTCTCTAGCCTAAACCTGGTAATAAACTTTCACCTGAAAAGATGCATTAGCTGCTGGGATCCACCTCAACAAATCCTCCCCTCTCCCCACGTTCCTCACGGCGTATAGTTTTCCAATAAGATCCAACAACTCTTCCAACTCCCAATCTTTGTAACTCGCTACGAAGGGCAACATCCCACCATACAGTCTCACTAATAAACTTTGCAATAAAAATATCTTGCCATGTATGCATAAAAATAAAGGCTACCAAGCAACCTTCATTCTCCAATTTATGAATTACTATTTGTTGCCAATGGGTAGATTTGAGAGAATGAATAGGTACAAGAGAATTCCATGAACTTTGCACCAACCACTAAGAGCATCTCGAGGCCTTACACTTTTTAGGGACTCAGAACCAAAATCCGAGTACAACCCTCCTAAGATCACTCCAATGTTTGACTCAAACTCATGTCAGATTGAGTTTTAATCAAACTTTTGAAGACTATTTCTTCTCCCTCAAATTTAGACCTATTCCACTAATGAAATTTTTATTGAAATTTAAGCTTACCTTTGAGTCTACCCATAGGAGTGCTTCAATCCAAATGAAGCTTCTCCTCAAATTTGAGTAAAAACTTGAGTTAAGGCTGGTGATGCTCTATATAAAGCCCAACATACATATCCGTACACAATCCTTGCAAACAACAATGTCAAACACTACAGTCCAACTCTCAAAAGAACTTCATAATAGGTGCAGAGCATGCATCCCAATTACATTTTTCCAGTTTTTTTTTAAAAAAAGGGCAGAGCAATTAAAAACTGCCTTCATGTGTAAGAATCAAACATTGACCTCCCAATTAGGAGAATGTAAGCACGAAACTGGGCTAAATTCAGCTGGTTAAACCCGAACTAATTTCGGCCATTCAAGAGTTGATGCAATTAAGAATTTCAAAGAGGAAAGAAAAAGACTGACAAGATATTAACGAAAGAGTTATCAAAATGAGCAATTACCTATACCAAACGAGCAATTAACAATAATTAGGTCACCATACAAAGACTATTACTACCATTTCATACTGAGAAAGTAATTTGCAAAGAGATATAGAGAGAGGGGGAAAGACAAGGACAAACAGAGAGAGGGGGTACGGACCTGATACCACCGCCGCTAAAGAGGACATCGGAATCTCTACATTGAACCCCTAATTGCGATTGTTCGTGGTGGCGGTGCTGAGGCGCTGACTGCGGTGGTTCCGTCGCAGGCGGCGGTTGTGGATCGGACTCGACGTCGACGGAAGAGGGAACGGTTGGGACATCGGCCGGAGAAGAAGTGGTCGGACTGGTAGAGGTGGAGGCGGAGGAGGGAGGATTTTCAAGGTTCATGCTCACCGCATGTCTGTAGACTGTATGTAGAGCCTTTGGCTGAAGTTCACCTCCCACTTCTTATTCCACCGGTTAACCACTGTGTTGAATCGGTTTCCGATACACTCCGGTAACCGAGTTAAATCATTGGGCTGAAGGATCTTCTACTACAATTATCGTTTAATAGAGTTTAGATATACTTAACTTCCTTTGATTTGAGGGAACTTTTAAGAGCACCCCTTTTTTTTTGTTTCCAAATTTTGTCTTTTCACTGTTTTGGTAGTGATTTTCACTCCTTTTTCTATAACTATTAACCACACTCTTTTTTTTGTCTTGTGATATGAATTTGCAATGTTATACTTCTAAAGTGTGAAAAGGTATGCAAATAAAAGACTAATTTTGTAAATGGTCTTTCTTCTACTGACATTCCACTAAGCTGATAATAAGCAAAGAAGCGACAAAAAAAATACATATTCTAATGTACTTTTTACACTTTTAAATATATTTTCACACATTATTACATACTTTTTATGCACCTTTTAAACCTTAACGACAGCTTAGTGGGATAATTTTAATATTTTTCTTTTGTAAATTCACTTCACAAGAAGTCAAAAAGAGGATTGTGATTATAAAAAAGAGGATGTGAAAATCAATTATCTTTTTTTTGGCTTGAAAAAGAAAGAAAAAAAAGCGGAAAAAATGTCAAAACATAATGTTAAGCACAATGATTTTCCTTAAAAGTTTTCTCATATTTTCCTCCTTGATTATTTTCTCTTCCATCATTTCTGTAATTTCCATACTCTTCCATCATTTCTGTAATTTCCATAAGGGAAATGATTTCGGCACTTTAAATTTTGATAACCACACTCAAATGTTTGTGGTTCAGTTTTTATGATACGTCTATTTTGAACACGAAAAGACAAATTTTAAAGTATGATTATCAAAAAGTGGAGTGTCAAAATCAATTACTTTTTCGTAAACATTGTAATTATTTTCATAAAGCACAAAAGGAATTGGGGATGCACTACAGGATTGTAGTCTGGCATCCGAGTCGTTGATCGCGCAATCAATAGTTCTTATTTCAACTCGGCACTTGCATGATCCGAGCTGTCCATTGCCGAGATGAAATCTGAGTTGTTGATTACCGAGATCAACAGCTCGAATGCTGC
The DNA here is from genome assembly GCA_036023075.1 of Gaultheria prostrata. Taxonomy (NCBI): domain Eukaryota; kingdom Viridiplantae; phylum Streptophyta; class Magnoliopsida; order Ericales; family Ericaceae; genus Gaultheria; species Gaultheria prostrata. The sequence goes on along the minus strand of JAXBDA010004003.1, from coordinate 1,081 downwards.
ACTACAGAGTTATAGTGCGGCTCCGCATTACAGGATCCCCGGATCCGGTGAAAACACACCACAGGGAGGTGCTGCGCAGCGTGCTGTGCAGCCAATTCCGGCGCCACACCGGCATTGTTCCAACGATCGGAGACGTCCACCGCGTAGCTCGTCAAGTACAACATGTGTACCAAAAATCAACTCGATCGGATATCGTTAAGTGCCTCATCGGCGCACAAATAACTTGAACAAAATGGGTTCAATGGTTTTCATCCAATGTTTTAAGTTTTATGTGTTCCCATTTTTTCCAACACATATGTATTCCGATGAGGCATTTAACGATATCCAATTGACTTGATTTTTGGTACACCTGTAGTACTCAACGAGCTCTACACGGTGGACATCTCCGATTGTTGGAACGATGCCGGCACGGCGCCGAAATTAGTTGCACAGCACATTGCGCAGCATGGGACTGCGCAGCACCTCCCCTGTTCCACTTCTATTATAGTGACTATATGTCTGACCAAATTTTAGGAATTACAACATGTGATAAAAAGTGTACTTCACATGTCATATACTGTATTAATACATTTATGACACATTATATGATACTTCAAAATGCGGTCACCATAACACTAGGCCAAACTTGGAAGACATTTCTAGAAACTCTTTGGTTGGAAATTAGGAACTACATGCTATTTTGGACAAAAATAGCCATTAGAGGAGGCCAGGGTAAAACTGAAATTCTATAGGGTTTCCTTATCGGGCATGCTGTAAATCTGCCATTAGTATGACTCTGACAAAGGAATGAGAACTGTGGGAACAATACACACTCCCAATCCACAATGGCGGGGTGAAATAATCTGAAGTCCATTTCACTCTTTAACATATACACCCTCTCATTCACACTCTAGGTCACACTCATTTTAGATTGCTGATACGTGTCATCTACTCACCCACTTTTCTCACTTTTAATTTTTTACAAATTAAAATCTTTATCTTTTATTTTTCATATCCAATATTAAATATATATATATATATATATATATATATATATATATATAGGATAAGCTTCTCATAAGGACCCCTTATGGTAAAATAC
>JAXBDA010004002.1:0-31253 GCA_036023075.1 Gaultheria prostrata | reverse complement strand
CGTTATCAATTGTACTCAAATCGACCAAAATTGAAACTACAGGGTTCGTTAGAGTGAAATTGAAACTAGAGGGACGAAATCGAGACTGGGGTGAAACTAGAGGGACCATTTCGATAAATTTCCCTTTAATTTGTCCATCCGCATATCTCTGACCTTTGATTTGTAGACACGTGGCAACATTTGATTGGCCACGTATTGTGCCTGGACTTTTGACCTACAGACACTTGGTAGCATTTAATTGGCTCGTCCGTGAAACTTTGACTTGTGGACACTTGGCAACATTTAATTGGCCAATTTGTGTGCCCTAGCAACATGTGGCAACTTGCGATATGCCAAAAATTTTACATGCCTACAACAAGTCAACAACCATGCACTAAAGTCTAAACTACGCTTTCATTGGGCATGGAGCTTGCGTTCATCGCATGCGAGGTTTTTACAAGTAAAAGTTTCCAGTGCTCTACCTGGACCATGTGCAACTGTTAGCGCTAAATCAATCACACGCACACAGTATAGAATACGAAAACAGTAAAGAAAGAAAGACAGCAAAGTTTTATGTGGTTCTCCAAAATTCGGGTACGCCTACGGGAGCGAGAGTGAGTTTGTTATTTGACTGAAAGTCTACTAGGGTTTTTACAATATGCAGTACTTATAACGACTACTCCTATTCCAACCCTAATTACACCGTATCCCCAAACTTCGGGCCCATGGCCCTCCGCTCCGCTCCATTCCGTTCGGTCGCTTCGCTTCCCTCCCTCCGCTCCGCTTCGTATCTGGCATTCATTAGAACTTCCCGGTACCTCTCCATATGAGCCACAAGTTCCAACGGCAACAAAACCGAAAAGAGAAAAGAGAGTAAAATGTCTCGTCATAAAAATCACTAATAACCAGTATTTTATGATTAACTAGAATTTAAACCCTTAAATTTTATATTGTAGGAAACCATAAATACCATTGAAAGGAAACAAATCTTTGTATTTCTTTGAAACTTACTAGGACTTCTTTTGAAAAAAAAAAAAAGCTTATTAACCAGGAGTTCATGCAGTCCATTTAATTTTTGGTATATCAGTTTCTTTAAGAAAATCCACTAATGACAGTTTTGGTCATTGTCTTTTTGTGCAATACTCCAAATTGGGGGTTTACTTTGGAGAAAACGAAAGCATTAAATTCTAAAAGGTATAAGTAAAATTTAAAAAGGGAGTGTAAAAAAAAGTCATGTGTAATTATATAAAGCACTATCAGCCACGTAATCGGTGGCATGGATCAAACCGGTAAAGACCATATCTAGCTCCACTACTAATGGACTAATCCTTCATTAGCTAAGTGGACATCACTCAGCTGTGCTGCGGAAGCATTCAATAATTTATTTTTTTTATCAAACTTGGTAATTTTTTATTACTCGAAAACCGCCCAAAGGGCTACAAACCCCAAACTGGAGCCCGTCGAAGGGTAGAAACCCCCGATAATCGGGTTATCCATGTGGTTTGGATGAGAATACACCGAGTACAGAAAACTACTACCCTCGAAAGGTAGTAATGAACAACTGGGTCGTAAGGGGGCAAAGATTCCACGCAGGGAATAACAAAACAAACTAAACAAAAAACAGAAAATAGTAACCTCCGGTCATCGAATACGTCGTTGGAGCTGCTGCCACGTCTCTGGACGTTTATTTGCCGGAGGGATTGCCGAACCATCCAAAACCCACTCGAGTTCCTCAGATCTGGCGCTCGGAGACCTGGGTCAATAATTTGTCATGTACTATAAAAGAGCCTATCAGTGGTATTGAAATGTATCGTACAAAGTCAAATTTTAATTAGATGTCCACATTGGCGGCTGATGATGTGTCCATCATGTTATAATGTTGTGTGCAAATAACATCCAGAAATTTAGTGTAGAAGGGGCGCTTCTTGATCATAATCTTCAAAATATTATCCATTGTTGAAATTTGTGGCTCATATGGAGAGGTATTGAGAAATTCTAATGAAGGACAGATGCGAAGTGGAGCGCAGTGGAATGAGGGATGCAAAAATGACCGAACGAAACCGAGTGGATGATGTGTCCATTGGCGGCTGATGATGTGTCTATAATGTGAGAATGATGTGTGCAAATAGCATCCAAAAATTTAGTGTAGAACGCTTCTTGATCACAATCTTCAAAATATTTATCCACACTTAAGTCCAATATTTTTTGTAATAACCCGGATTTTTGGAGGAATTTTTTTTATTTAATTCAATTGTTTTCTTTTAATAATTTGAAAACTTATTTAAATACTACTTTGGATTCTAGTATTTGTATACTTGTACTATACATACGGTACTATTTTTATCCTACTACAAAATCTCCCACACTCACATTTTATCTAGTAAAAATTAGAACCACACCAATTTTGACCAAATAGACCAATTTTGACTTTCCAATAATTAGAGAGTATGAGAGAGGAAATTACCTAGCACCTTCCTATTTCCATATATGACTAACTTTCCATTTAAGGAAACTTTCCATATATAGTAACATTCCTTCCAATTTTGACTAACATTTCCCAATTTTGACTAACCTTTCATTTATGGCAACTTTTCATTTAAGGCATACTTGCCACTTATAGTAACATTTCCATTAATAGAAATGTTTTTTCTGGGGAGACACAATCTATCCACTGACGCGCCTAAGATTTCCTAGCTTATAGCCTCGTGTCATTTCATAGTACAATTTGTACCGGAAGCTTACGTAGTCGCGTGTAACCTACACTGCGAAATGTGACTAGGTGAATTTCTCATGCATTATTGAGGGAATCCCATCATGACACCTCTAGATTTCATGACCCACCTAGGATCTTGTAGCCTTTATAGCCTTTAGTGCTTTGTAATGTAAGTTAGTACTGAAAATGTAGTTAGTCGCGTAGAGATTACACTGCGGGAGTTCGTAGTCCTTATTTTCCCATGTATTATTGGTCCTAGCTACTAACCTAGCTATCATCATGCCTAAAAAGGAATATACCTTCATTAAATTTTCACGTCATAAGATAAGGTGTAGCTATATAGCCTTGTGATAAACGCGGTGCAAATTTATTCCGGAAACCTACGTAGTCGTGTATAACCGGCACTGCGAAACATGACTAGGTGAATTCCCCTTGCATTATTGATGGCACCTATTTAATGGCATGACGCACTTATAGATATGATGACGCGCCTAAAGATATAGTAGCCTTGTGGCCTTTTAGTAGCCTTTATGGCTTTGCAGTACAATTAACACCGGAAACATAGTTAGTCGCGCACTTCCTACACTGTAAAATGTGACTAGATTTTTCCAAGCATTTTCCTAGAACTTTCCTAGCAAATCTAGTAGGATTTTTACCTATGGAAATAGTAGACACATGCCTATAAAACCTATGGATTCTTGTCCCCCAAAATCCCACAAAACCTAGACTTTATTCCTCCCATTTAATGTTGGAAACTGCCTAGCACATGGGAGGAAATTTCTAGGAAATTCCCCAAGGGGAGGGCCGGCCACTTCAGGGGAGGAGGGAGCTCTCATTTTTCCTATAAATAGGACCCCATACTTCACTAGTTTCTCACACTGAAATCCTCTCTCACTCTTGTAGTTCTTGTAGTAAGCTTTTCTTAGTAGTTTTGGTAGAAAACCTTCTAGTTCTTCTAGTTCTTGAGTGTTCTTCAAGAAACTCAATGAAACTCATCCTCCACCACCACTAGCCGCCACTCTCCACCACCCAAAAGCCACCCTTCAATCTTAGTTTAGTAGTTCCGGCATACCCTCCGGCGTTTCTAAAAAAGTCTACTTTCTTTTCGACGCCGTTACTCCGTCCGTCTACCGCTAGCTTTGTGTACTTCCGATTGAACCCGAAATACGGTAATAATCTTTATCTAAGCTTTTACTAGTTATTTTAGCGCAACTTTAATTTTTAGTAATGTTATAATGCCCGGTTTAAAAATAAAAGTTAGTAGTTTTACGGTTTCGAAAAAGAAAAGTGTTATGATTTTAAAAATACTTTTTCCAACTTACGCAGTCGTTATAATGCCCGAATGGAAAATGATATTTCAAATTTACGCAGCTGTAATGTCCGATTTGTTTTTGGAAAAATACGCGAACGGTTGCATTTTTTAAAAGGCGAAATTATCGACAAATGAGAATTTTCTGAAAAAGACTCCGTGGAATATTTTTGGGAAATGAGGAAAATATTTTATGACTAACTTAAGACTGTGGAATGACCCAAGGCTAACACCCTTGAAAGTCTGTCTAGAATGAGGATGGGTGATATTAACTGGATACTCCGACCCCCTTTGCTTGGGACTTTCCTGGTTATTCTATTTGTCGAGAGAAGGTCGCAAAATGGGAAATGATATTTCAAGAAACACATTTTACGAGGAAATGCTGATTTTTGAAACACGTTTTACGAGAAAATACTGAATTTTAGTAAAACACATTATACCAATTTTGGTAAAGACACGTTTTACGAGGAAACACTGATTTTTGAAACATGAATTACGAGGGAAGTACGTTTTTACGAAAAGAGATTTTGAGACACGCTGCATATTCATGACACGATACGAGAATTACACGACACGATTTTTGAGATGAATAGTTGACACGAGGAAATGAGATGAGAATGGAAATAGAGAATTCGTAATGATGATAATGAATACAGTAATGCAACTTTAGTATCGCCCTTCACGTAGTTACGGTCCGTGACGTGGTTAGGACTAAAAAATACGGTAGTGCGGATGTAACACCGCCCTTCACGTAGTTGCGGTCCATGATGTGGTAAGGGCTAAAGCGTGTACAACAGAACGGTGGATAAAGCTTTGTATCATGTAGATGCAGTCCATGATAGAAGGTGGTTGGATTGTATCACGTAGGTGCGTCCATGATACAATACGGTTGAAGTTGTGTTCGTGAGTGTCGCATAGTGGATTAAACTTTGTATCACGCACATGCGGTCCATGATACAAGGTGGCTGAATTGTATCGCGTAGATGCGGCCCACGATACAATACAGTTGAAGCTATGTTCGTGTGAGACGCGGGGTGAGCGGACTTTGTATCACGTAGATGCGGTCCATGATACAAAGCAACCGGATCCTCGAGCGGAAAGGTTGGTGAAAGACGGGCCAATAACTTTCAGAGTGATGGGAGATGGTTGAAATGATTGGAATGAATGAGATGATTGTGATAATCAAAAAGATGAAATTTGAAGAAGAATGCCTATGTTGATAATGAGAAACAAGACGAGATATATGATTACCACCACGTTTACTCTGATTTGTATGGACACTGACACAAGCATATTTACACAGACACTATCATATTTATTCATGAAAACTATTTTCGGATAAACTCTTAGAGTTATTGCTTGGCGTTTTTGCTCACGGTGTTGCACTTATGTAACCCTGGCATAATACCACGATGTTGCCTGGCGACTCTAACGTATTACGCCAGACTATAGAGATGAGCAGGAGGAATTCTACAGCTTGGGAGCATATGGAGCTGGAAAGGATACTGCCGGGGCTGACGGTTGTGCAATGAATTAGAAAAAACCCTAGTTGATCCTGTTTTCAATAAATATATTTGGAAAGAAGAATTATGTAATTTCCGAGGCGGAAACTTGTTGTAAGACTTATTTATTATTTTATAATAAATATAACGTTCCCAAAAATCAGGGGCATTACATTTTATTTATTTATTGATAATCAGATGTCCGGGCCAATTTGCACGCACTTCTACCAATTCCGGACTCTGGAGGCAACGACCGGACATATCTTCAAAGTAAGTTTCTTAAATTATAGAGATGTGTTTGTTGTTCAAAATGAAAAGCCCTTTTTTTTCTAACAGGCAAAGTGTAGATACCCCTCCCCGGAACAGGCTCGTGCCTCGGGTCGAGCATGTCACTACACAGGATGGCCAATGTTGGATGCATTGGGTTTTGTCACTACTTTGAATCTGTTGGCATGTTTAAGACTCTGTTTCTTCCAACTTCGATAATCCACAATGCTCATTGTGCAGCACCTTCAACGTTCAGAGTTGCCACTTGGTTTAGGCTAAACCAAGAAAAAGCTTGACCAGAGATTCTAGTCGTGGATTCGAGAGCCAAAAGTACAGTGAGGGGAAGGTGTTACACACCCCTCTCCTGTAACGGTCCGAGTTTTTAAACAACATTTCTTTGCATAAAAAAACTTCATTTCACTTAATTGGTACATTTTTATGTTTTATTTTGTGTACACTCTCGTAATTTTTCTATGCTTTCGAACTTGCGAGTGCATGAGTAGGTATTGTGTGCGCGTTATATTGGAGTATCTAAACTTCCCGGCCGAAAACCCATTTAAATATGTTTACACATATGGAGATGCATAACACCCAACTAATCCTAAAATCCTACATGCAGCCACCCTATATGGCCAGAGCCGGCTCATAGGGTAGGCGAGAGAAGCATGTGCTTCTGGCCTCCAAAAAATGCTAAAAATTAGGGCCTCCAAATTTTTAGGACCCCTACATATGTAGTATCTATATATATTAGGGAAAGTAATTAACTTTAAACAACCAAACGGTGGAAAAATACGTAGCGTACCTTGAGGCCCTTTCACGATCTCCAACTCCACCTTTATCAAGTAAGTTTTCTACTATCTTATGACCATAAAGTTTTCTCCGGGAAAAATACGTGGCGTACCTTGAAACACTTTGTCAATCAATTTTTGTATAAAAATATAGGCACGCCTCATTCAAGGGGTTCGGTTCCGGCCTCCAAAACTTATGAACCGGCCCTGTATATGGCTATATTCCCGAAAACCCTCTCATCCTTTCCTTTTTGTTCCCCTTCGTCACCTTCTTTCAACCAAATATCCTACAAAACTAACTTCCGTTATTTAGACAAACCAAAACTCTTCCTTGTCTTCCATTCTTGGCATAAATATTCAGAGAGAGCAGAGCCGGCTTATACATGAATCCCAAGAAGCATGGAATTTAGGCCCACCAAAAAATCAAAATTTTAGGACCCCCAATTATTTAGGAACCCTACATATGTATACTAGATGCAATATAATTTTTGTGTAAGCTCTCCATACAAAAAATGCCCCAATTGCAATTTAGGGCCCAATTTTTGTATGCAAATTATAGGGTGGGCCTCATTTAATAAGTTCGATTTAGGCCTCCGAAATCTGTGAGCCGACTCTGAGAGAGGGATATACAATATTTCGGCAGAGAGAGAGAGCATATTATGTCACCACCTCTCTCCCTTTTCTTTCTCTTTTCTGCACCTCTTTCTCACCACCATTGCCACCCCTTTTAAGCTCCAAAATCCTCACAGAAACTGCCCAGAAAATCAGCACCGAAACCACTCCAAAACTAGCCCAAGAAACAGCCCAGAAAACCAATTCATTCTAGTCTAAAAGCTGTCCAGAAATCAGCTTCGTTCCCGCGTCGTTCAAGCTCCGAAAGCAGCTCAGAAACAGTCCGAGACCTGCTTCATTTTAACTCCATTACAGTCCAAATATCATCCCCCAAATGGCTCTATTTCACTCTGAAAACAGTCCCCAACCGGCCACCGGTGTAGCTCCATTGCTGTAGGATTGACCCGACGACTCATACCCATTTTCACTTTGTTACATGCTAGGACTACCGACCAAGGTAGTTATATCCACCTCCCTAGATATATTTATGTATGTGTTTATGCATGCATGTAGAATCTTCGATATGTGTGTATGTGCTTTTACGGAACAAACCGCGTGGAAGGGAAAACGAAAGAGCGGGCCGGGTTGGGTTGTAAAATTTTCCTAGCCAAACCTCGCGTGCTATAAAAATTCATAAAGCATGATTAACTTAGATATTGTACTGGAACTTGAATGTGAAGCTTAATTTATTGAGTTGGCTCCTGTGAAAGAAAAGAAAAAGAAGAGGAAGGAGTTGAAGTCCATATTAGTTGTGCACTTTATTGTCAATTCTTAAATTGTTTTCGTAATGCTAGTGTTGCAATAACTTAGCAAGGACAAGCTGCCGTTGAATTGAGGAATGTCGTGTTGGCCCTAATGAATTTAATTGCATAGTGTATTACTGAAATATTGCAAGAAGATGAAAGAGCTAATTATGACAATGAACATTAGTTTAAAAGATTTTACAGTATTATGTTATTAGTGATAGCTTGTGAATGAAATGAGAACTTGGTTATTAATCCTTGTGAAGTATAATTTATTTCTTCGTTTGGAGTCTTGGACATTCATTATTTCGATGACATAGACGAACCTAGTATGATAGGTGGTTTGCGAATTTGAGAGTACCAAGTACACGTGGTTAAGTTTAAACGGAATAAAGAAATGATTGACAAGTTTAATTTGGGGCGGGCTAGCAGGACCTCGTATTGTTGAGGGTAGCCTGAAGGATCCTGAGGGTAGCCTGAAGAACTCAGTGTTGTTTAGGGGCAACCTAGCAAGATCTTGGGGGCGGCCTAGTAGGACCTCATATTGTTGAGGGTAGCCTGATGGGATCTCGAGGGCAGCCTGAAGGACCCGATGATTTATGTAACAGTTATGGTTGACGGTTAAGGTTAGTAAAGAATTTTGATGGTGAAATGTTAGAATGTCACGGAGATTAAAGGCTAGTGGTTTTGAATGTGATCATTCTTTTCCTTTCAATCGTTCTTTACTTAAAATTGAAATGTATATTTGCTATATGATTGTTATGGGTTTTGGGTAGGATTTTTCTACTGAGCGTTTTATGCCCACGGTGCTCCGTGCCCCGGTATTCCCACGCCAGCTACAGAAGACGGATTTGAAGCGTTATATTAAGCTGAAGGTGAACATCGTCCCGGAAGAAGGATCCATCGAATTCTTATTCATAGTTGCTCTGTATCTTTTTAAAAGTGTTAAATTTGAGGTTGTAATCTTATTTAGAAATCTAATCTAAAAAAAATTGTTTTATCGAACAAAGCTTCCGCTGTTATTGTCTTTTATTTAAGGAAATTGTTTTGGAAAATATTTTCATAACATGCCCGAAAATCGATGCGTTACATCTCCGTCCGGTCTTACGACTGGCCTTTACTTCGTTCAACCAAAGCTAAGCTATCCATTTATATACCTGTTATTGGCCGTTAGTAGATATGGGTGATTGAAAGCAGTAAACAAGCAATAAATAAGTAAAATACGCAACTGGCGGCCTGACACTTACAATGTCGGCCGCGATCTCTAAACGGTGGCCAACATACAACAAATCACGGCTGATATCTGTTATGCCAACCGAAACTGGATGAGAACTCGCAGTTGAAGGCTGTTTAGTGGAGTTGAAGGCTTCGGGAGCGGAACTTCGGGAGTTGTAAAGGAATTTTGGCAGAGGTTTGGTATTTCTGGAGTGCTGGACTACATGTATTTTCAGCGTTTTGGTACTGAATTTCGGTGTGTCAAACAATGAACCGGAGGGTTCAGTTTATAGGCTTAGAGGTTGCGTCCGGAAAGAAAACAAAATCCTATAGAGGTGTAAAATCTTTTGGCTGTGGACGTAGGGCACGAAATCCTAATCGCTACGAACCGCCAAAGATCGAAATGGTAACTTTTTCTCCGCATCGGTGTTTCTGGAATTTTCCACGGGAGATAGAACGTCGGCCGACGTCTTGAATTGTCGGCCGCGATTTTGACCACGGGTCAACAGTTCAAACCGAGGCGGTTTATCGGGCAATGATGCTGAAATTGCGGCCGATGTATAGAAATGCCGGCCGGTATTTTGAGAAATATCAGCGGGGCCCTTTTGGTGGTTTGGCTCAGATATGACACTAATAGGTTTAGTGGAGGTTTGGTACTTGGCCAAATTCTCATCCAGTCTCTGTCTTCAACGCACGAAGCAAAGACCACGCGACTCAATCCTGTGCAGACAAGCAAATATGACTAATCACAGGGACTCCCCATGTGGGGAAAGCTTAGTTGCTTGCAATGCCAAATTGAGGTGTATACACAAAGAAAGTAACATTTTCACTGATAACAATAAAACATTACAAGAGAGTGGAAAAAGCCTTATCTTTAACACACAATTACCATTAATCAACGAAATCAAAAAGACAAGGAAAAGACCTAACAATTAAATTATAAATCAAAATTCCAAGCATAATGAAAAGTCCTACTAGTGTAATTCTTTAGGAGGTAAAGTGAAAGATAAACACCATTTATAGGGGTAATAGTTAAGAGTCCAAAAATTCAGGGCGCACGTGACCCCGTTCCTATGCTGCCTTTGCCATTGGACACAGGAGGTGCTAGTGGGTGCCCCAGCCTCCGCACCACTCCAAATATTCTCGCATATTATACTTGTTTTTTAGAGTAGTTTGAGAAGAACAAAATTGTGGGATTGGCCCCTGAAATTCAAATGGGTGAAAAAAAAAATCTTAAAACTCCTATGAATGTGTGAAAAAAATCCTTAAAATTTGAAGTTATCAACCTTTTTTGTCGCGTGTATAAAATTACTGCATGGCATTGATGGCAACTATGTATGTACACAGTAAATTTTCTAAGGAAATGGATTGTGTAAAGTTCAATTTTAGACTTAAAGATGGCAGTCCACGTCGTTTTAGTCATCCAAAAGTAATTTTAATATATCAAATTTATTGAAAGTGTCCTACTCCTATAATTTGACACTTTCGCAAAACTAGACCGTTGATTGTCAAGATAACGGCCGTGTATGGTAGATGCTTCTCTTTTGATATCCGGAACTTTTCTCATTTCTCAAAAAATCAAACAAAAAAAGTGTATTGATTTCCAAAAGTTATCCCTCATAGATGATGAAGAATAATCTTAAAAGTGACATTTTAAGGGGTAATATTGGAAATCAAGTTGCATTTTTATATGAGACCCCTTAAGAAGTTGAAACTCCCAAAAGGGTCCATTATTACGGAACTGAGGGAGTATAAAGAACCATATCGCATTGAGGGAAGAAAGATCAAATTGTGTATGTTCGCTAATTTCAATTCGAGATTACTGAAAGATCAAATTGTTTATGTTCGCTAATTTCAATTCGAGATTACTGATTAATTGCCTGTTTTCATTTTTCCTCTTAGCATGTTTTTTCCCTCACTTAAACGCCATGTAGATTTTCTTTTAATTACCTTGGAAGTTGGAAGCATCGGCTTCGTTAACTTATTGGATGGCAATTAAGTGGTGTTACTTAATACTTGCAACATTTTTTGTTGATAGGCATAAATTGTATATTCTTATATGTTACGTCTGCTAAAATTTACTCGAAAGATAATCGTAAAATATAAATTGAAAGTTAAACATCCGTCTCTAATTTGATCTTAAATTTTGAGTCCGCTATCATCTACGGGTTATGAATTTATTATGCCAGGAGTAAAACAAAAGGGAAATAACGTGGTATCACGCTTGCAACCATAACGACACATGATATTGAACATTCTATAGGCTCGTGGAGATCCAAACTTATTGTGACCTATTTCAACAGAAAAACACACACACAAATAAGAAAATAATTAACATAATGCACAATTAACATAATGCACGGAGTGGATCTCAGCCGTCGGCTGCCATTTCCTGCTGCTGCTTTTTTTTCTGTTCCAAACACTTTTCCGAACTAGAGACTACTAACATAAATCTAACATCTGCTGCAACATTAAACACAATAAATATTGTTTTCCCCTGAAGAAAAATCAAGATTTCCTATCATCTTCTTCCTTCAAAGCCTGGAAAACTCTGGAGCTCTTGTCAAAGATAATAGCCCTCCTATTATAATCAGTGGGCTCTTTCCCTTCATCCTCACCCATAATAGCTTCCCTCTCCAAACACTCCATTATCTCCACTATTCCCTCTCCATCACACTTCTCTCTCCAATTCCCCACAATTAATCCATCTTCCCCTGAATTAATACTCTTCATCTCCTCCTCCAATTCTCTTTCCACCTCCGTCACCGCCGAACCCCCCTTCGCGCAACCTATCGCTGCCGAGAGTGACCCTTTATTCGATGGCCGACGACTCGGAAAACTTAACTGTTGGGGGTGAATTGATTGGGATGGGATTGAGTGAAATTTGGGTTTGGGGGTGAAAAGGGTGGAGGAGAAATGGTGTGCTTTGATGGAATAACAAAAGGAGGCATCCATTTTAGAATCTGGGATTTTCTTTGTTTGCTTATATTTTGGGCTGCTGTGTATTTATAGATGAAGGAAACAGGGTCACCTTGTTTGGAAGGATTTTTTAGAATTGGTTCTCAAAACTCTTGAAAATCATATTGAAAACCCAAATGGGATTTTGAGAACTGGTTCTCAAAATCTTTCAAAAAATAGAAGGGCAGAAAACCCATTGGGAAAACCGAACAAGGGAGGATTTTCGAAACCCGGTTTCGAAAACCAAGTCCGGTGTATTTCTATTGCGGCACGTGGGGGAAACGGGGGACACGTGGAAGGCAGTGGATGGGGGGTTGAAAGATAAGTGGTGCAGAGGATTGGGGCAACCCACTTCGAGGCAAACGTTGCCACGTCGCTATCGGTTGATTGGTCTTACTCTTGTTGCGCGGGCAATGTTTTGTCATTTTTTGTCGACTGTTTTTTGGTGGAAGGGTGACATCATGCCGTGCGTGAGGTTGGAGGTAAACGGTGGATCTAGAAAGTTCCAGTTCTGGAAAATTAGTACCGGAGCATACAGATCACTTTGGGGCCGTCTCGAGTTTCACAAAGATTATCGAAACTGTTTATTTTTAAAAATACTGTATATTTTTAGAGTTATTGGCATTGACGCTTATAGAATATCCAACTTTGCTTCGGGTCATGAATTCTGTGACAAGGGTTTGATGTTCTGTAAACGCTCTTATTAATATTCGATTGAGTTGATTTTTTCCAAGGACCATAAACATTAGTATTCAAACAAAATGAGCTTCTTCGATTATCTTTTTGGGACTCAAGACTGGCACCAAAGTGATTTGTACCCGCGGGTATGGTCCCAAATCTGTACCCATAGCAGTGCTGAAAATTGTTACTTGCCTCATTGAATGATCACTTTTCCAGGTCCTGTCCAAGGGTAAGTCCCCAAAACACACTTCTGTTTTGTTCCGTTAGTCCAAGGAAAATTATTCGGTGTGGCCATATCATGAACCCTATATGTTCTATACTAACTCGACCAATATCATACAGGCACATACACAAGCCAATAGCACAACTTAGCTAAAATAGTTGACCCAATAGCCCGCACCATTAGTTAAAACCCGACACGTTACCGAATTACGTGTAAAAAAAAAGTACAATTAATGGTCAGGGTTATTTAAAAAAACACCCTCGTATCGAGGACTGTTAACCCTAATTTGTCCACATGCTAACCCATCAACATCGAGAAAGGCTCAAATTACAAATGAGAGTATAGTGAAATTTCATTTTACATGTAAGAGATCGTCATGAGAATATATCCCAGATCCAAATCTGAAGTTTGAGAAGAAATTTTGGTTAATCCGTGGCGTTAATGTAAACAAACGGAATGTTAATTTGTTAAGATTTGACAAGCACACAAAAGGAAGGGAAGAAAACACGCAGAGAAAAAAAATTGTAGCGTAAAATTGCCTTTTGCTTGCAATGGAGAAAACACTCACAAGTCAAAGAAGACATTGAAGTACTCCAGAAAGAAAAAAAGGAAACAAAAACAGAAGTGGACTGTACAAGTACTACATCTTCTTTGGTTCAGTCGTCGTGAGTTTTTGCAACGGCTCTAGTCGGACCCTCCACTGATGAACGATAAGATTGTTCCTTCAAACTAATCAATTCAATCAGCCAGATACCGAGTGACCAAAAAATACTAGTATATCATAGAGAGTGAGAGAGAGCGTTTGAAGAATAACCAATGAAATTAGGCCATGTAAAAGCTAAACTACTTCTGTTCCACATTGCCTTCATATAGTCTGTTAGTACTAGTAGATATGAACAAAGTTAGGAGGTCCATATGTACACAATAAATTTGTCTGCCAAAATGCAGCCATCCGCACTTGTGCTGCTACAATCAATCTGCAGTTCATTGTACTTTCAGATAATCATTTCGATGACTGCCCCAATCGAACCATTAACCAACCGTATAATTGAAACGGAAACCCAAGATGCTCCATCAATGGATCTTTGCAACAATAGCAGCAGAAATAGTAGCACAAGGATCAACTTGACTTTTCTGCATGCTCCTTTAGCCTCCTCTCAGCAGCCATAACGGCGGCCTCAGAAGGTGGTAAATGCATAAGGCTTTCACTTGGCCTCTCATCACTTTCTGACACGATAGGTGGTTTGGTCGTGAATAGTGACTCTACGTCTTTCAACGTCAAAACAGGTTGATCTTGATTCTTCTTGTTTCCGCTGATGAATGCACTCGTACTCCTGCTTCTGTTCAGTTTATATATGCTTTCTTCAACTGTGTTTTTCACCTGCCATCCAAACATAAAGAGGACAGGTAAAAAGAGGACAGCTAAAGTATCCATCGGTTCAAGCCTTACATAGGAGATCAAGATTGATAAGACACGTAAACAAGATAATACCACAATCACAAAAACCTACACCCACAATAGAGAGTGCCACAGTTTTATTATCAGTATATTGGACAAATTTGAGCAACTGAACATTAATGGTCAAATAGATAAAAAGGTCGATAGGGTACTAGCTACCATCGATAGGTGTGACATGAAAATCCAACGGGCCTGTGCTCTTTGCTTGCATTCGAAGTAAGAATTCCAGACACCTCAAACCCCTTCTCATGTATAGTGAGGCAAAAACATGTTTATGCAAAATGGTCATGTGCTAGACAAAATCAGTTTCTCATCATAATTTTCACTTTCCAAAAACATTCCTTTTTTTAAACCTTTAGCAGCTGTTAGACAAAATCCCTGAACGACCTTAGAAGGACCCAAAAAAGCTCATTTGGGACCCAGCCATGTGCATCTCAAGTAATATCATCATCTAGTAACACAAAAAACATATCCACTTACTACGAAGCGATGAACAAGTGTCCTCTTCTCCTGTCCAATTCGGTGGACCCGGCCAATGGCTTGTGCTTCTGCTGCTGGGTTGAGTAATGGCTCTACAAGAATGACATGCTGAGCCTCTAAAAGATTGAGACCATTGGCTCCATGTTGAACTAGAAGCAGTAATACTTGAATAGATTTGGTTTCTTTTTGTGGCATATTAGTCTCGACTCTTTCTTTTCCACTGTTTATCTGTCCTTTGAACTGGCTGATGGCAAATTGGGCTTTCCTGCAGTACACCATACTAATTAGGAACATCAAATTGTATTTAACTTTTTTTTGGCTCGGCAATTATACAAGTTGAATCCAATTAATCAGCCAATATCCTAAGCTCCAAGAAGAAGTTTAAATTTCGATCCACAATTGAAATAAAAATCAGATGATTAATTCTACTCAACTTAGGCACTCATGCATTTTTATAAGAATTTAAATTGCACCAAAAGGTATGCATGTCAATTTCAGAAATCATTAATATGAAAAAGGGCATGACAAAAATGTTAGATGTAGTGACTGTCTGACACTAACCTGCCTCCTTTCATCCTTATATAACTTATATTGTTTGCAGTGAAGGCATGTTCCAACACATCGAGAACGTCATTCCAACTGGAGAACACGAGAAGTTTTGCTTTTGGATCGGCTGAATTGATCCAGAGGATTCTCCTTGTAATGGCTTCAATCTTAGCAATACCCCATCCATAGCACATGAAAGACAAATAAATGAGTAAAAAATAAGCAGAATGGAAAAAAATTTCAACTTCGTGTAGTAAATCTGTAAATGCCTTCAATTGAAAAATAACTGAGTAAAAAAAATTGCCCAGTTAACTATTCACCATGCATGCAAAAAAGACAAGAAGTAAAAATATAGTCCCATAGTGCATGTAATGTTGATTGAATATGATGTACAATTACATTAGTTGGAGTAACTACTAGACACGAAAACTTTGGACAAGTAAAATGTGTACTGGAACTGAGCAGATTGTCATGGCATCCGGCACTTATCAAGAGTCTGTTTTTCTCTTCATCTTCATTGATACTAGGGGCCAGTTCTAGAGACAACTTTTAACACTCCATCTCAACCATTGAAATGGATGGCTGAGATTAGGAGATAGAAGTGCTCTCTCTCTCTCCCCCCCACCCCAGCACCTCCATATCCAGTGACCCCATCTCCTGTGACCCATCTACTCTCTCTCTCTCCTGATACTCTCACACTTTTCCTCCTTTTAACTATTTCTTCCACTCTTGCCATAATTCCCGGCCACAGACCCATAACCTACTGTCTCTCTTAGGTAACCTCTCCCTCATTGTTCTTCACAAAATCTTGGTTGACATGTGTTGGATTTTATCAGTAAATGTTGATTTTGATTCTTCAAATGGTTGTTCAGTTCTGTTTCTCCAAATATGATATGGGTTTGTGAAATTTCTGATTTTCATGGCCATTATAGTGGATAATTTCGATGTTGAAGCTGTTATCAAGACTTGATTTTCTTGGTTTTAGAAAGCACTTACTTCTGATGCTAGATCCTGGTACTCACAACTTTTGAGTTAATTTCTTTTTTGTTTCCTCGTATTTGTTTATTTGGATTCCACGTGATGTCCACTTACATTAATTTGGCTTATTTGGACATCACATGATGTTCATTCGGGTTCAATATAGGAAAATACCGTACATTTTCTCTGCAGACTTCAAAAATCAGAATATGTGGTCTTGATTGTTTGTCGCATCCTTTATCTTGCATGAACCTTTCTTTATCTAAGAGAGAGAGAGAGAGAGAGAGAGTAAATAGCTCACCGGAGATGGGGTCGCCGGATATGGAGGTGCCCAAGTGGGGAAGGGGAGAGAAAGATTAGGTGAAATGGGGAGGGGGGAGACCGAGAGTACACTTTTATCTTCTAGTCTCAGCCATCCATTTCAATGGTTGAGATGGAGTGTCAAAAATTGTGTTTAAAGTTGTGTCCTAGATCCGGCCGGTATTATGCAACTGTTCTTGTCGTAATGACAAAACTGTTTGAGTCAGACAACTGACACGTTCACCGAACAATGTCAATTACAAAGGTGCATGTCATTAAAAAAACAGAGGATCTATATTGACATAAACAAAATATCTAAAAGGTGAAATTGATTGGTCGACTCATCATGCCCCATGAGTTGACGACTGCTGGTTTGAATCCTCTCCCACCCTAACCACTAGAAATTCTGTTAATAGGTTTGCAGAGCATGTCATTCCTCCGTAAAAATTAGCTATGAAGACTTGGATAGCAAGTGTACCTTTGTTCCATATGAACCATGAACAGCAATAGAAGCTTCAGAGTTCTCACGACCCTGGAAAGAACTATCTGAACTATTTTGTCTATCATCAGCAAAAGCGATATTTCCAAAGTCAGTAGGTTGTCGGCATGTAGGGCACATCACCCATTTAGGATGAGAATTTCCATGATGAACAGGTGATCGCTCCGTCATTGCTTCAAAACCTACAAGAAATAATGCCCCAGCGTTGCACTTAAATACTATCAAGCATGCAATCATTCAAACAAATCATTGTGGACTGAAGGTCATGGCTTCGCTTCTCGGAAACAGCCTCTCTAATTCCAGGGGTAAGGCTGCGTACATCAACACTTCCCCAGAGCCCAGATATGCGAGAGCTTCGTGCACTGGGTACACCCTTTCTTTTACACCGTACAAACAAGTCCTTAAGGCAGAATTCATTTAGCCATTCAAATGTTATTATCGGGATTTATCTTACATCATTAGCCAATTGAAGGAAAAGGATATGAAGGCCTTGGCAGTGGTCTTAGGGAAAAGTTCTATATGGTCACGTCAAATGTATGTTGCCAATGACATATCCATTGAGCAAAGTGGGAAAAAAAAAAGGAGCTAATCAAGTCAAAAGAATCAGCTAGTACAATAAGATATTTTTTACCTGGCTTCAGCAATAAAATCTTTGAAACAGTAATTTCTAGGATGTTTTTATAAGAACAAAAAAAGAAAATGAGAGAAAAACATGTATATCAATCCAATTTTATTGTCGGTATCAAAACCCATGTGATGGAAGAACAGAAAAACAGTGGGCTTTGAAGCAGGTGGAGCACAATCACATGAAATACGCAATGAGGCACTCACATTTACAGCAAGTAACATGCCCACATTGAAAAACCATCTTTTGACTGTTGAGCTTTTCTTGACAAACTGGGCATGCTTCTTCGTCAGCTTTAACAACACAACCGTTATCCTTTTCCACAGAAGAAGTGGTAGAGGCAACTGCATCTTCAGTTACCGATGAATAATTTGGATTATCTATTTGCAATTTTTGTTTAGATTGTACCAAACCCTGGAAAACATTAAAAAGAACAGGGACAATAAGCAGAAAAAGAGAATAAAAAATTTAAATGGACAGAACAGATATAGATCAATGAGATTATTATTGGTACCTTGAGATAACGCAGTTGTCCTTTTATGCGGGATAATGAGGCCAAGGCTAAGAACTTATCACTAGAATTTACAACACTAGCTGCATCAAGTTCTCCTGGGCTTAAGGCATCAATTGATTTATCATCCTCATTCTCTTGTAAACGCAATCGTGAGGTTGCCATCTTTATTTCATCATGAGCACGCAGAACTTGAGCTTGAGCAATTGCCATAGACCTCGACTGCGCATATTCCTTCCGCATTCCCTTTCCAAGTAAAAATTTTATAAGTCATGACAAAAAAAAATGGCTTATCTACCTTTTTAGTCCCTACAAAATGAGTTCGGTTTCATTTTCGTCCTCACAAAATTTTTCGTTTCAATTTTACCCTTCAAATTTCATACCCATTTCAATGTTACCCTTTGCGTTAGTAAATGGACGGAATGGCTAACGGTTGCTAACGGTCACATCTATCTGGTTCCCAAGTGTAACTCGGCCTAGGTAGGTCATAAAAATGGTTTGTTAATCCATCCCACCTTGTCGAATGGCAGAGTTTATGAACTGTGAAGCCTCGTTAGTATACAAAGCCTTCACGTTTTCTTGGAATTAAAGATCTAAGAAAATGTGCATTTTTTGGACCACAAGTTTTTTAAAAAAAAATTCATCGATTTAAAGATCTATCTTAGTACGTAGTTTAATTTTTTGAAAAGGAAAATAAAAAGTTATGCGCGGAAGTACTTTATTTTTTTTATCCGAAAAATATTGCAAAGCAACTGAACAAGCCAACATGCCAAAAATGTAAAACACTTAAGTGTATAAATTTTTATATTTTTATGTATCGAATTAAAGATCTCTAGTACTAAAGTATACAATTCCACGCATCTCTACCCATTTTTTAAAGTAAAACAATATTAAAAAGGGATAAATTAATATTTCTCAAAGTAACATTATTTCTAATTCGAGACAAAAAAATATAAACAATTACTCCCTCCGTCCCAAATTGTTGGACCCTCTTTCCATTTTGGGATGTCCCAAAATATATGTCCCATTTCTAAAAATATCTATGAAAACAGGGTCACTTTCTAGTTTTACCCTTTAAAAGTATTTTTCCCATCTCGATTGGTTTGTCCATTATCTTTTATTTTATATCGGTATTTATGATTTTGAAAATTTTGTATAATAAAACTAATTGATATCTATCAAACAAGATCCATATTGCATGCGTTTCGAGTTTCATATAAAAAATTAGCCCCACAAATTTGGTCACGTTAATATCGACCGGACTTAGGGGCAAAACAGAAAAGGCAATACAAAGTTTTCACACCCTTAATAAGTTGGATTCCCCAAAAGGGTCCAACAAATTGGGACGGAAGGAGTATATACTTTAGTATTTTACATTTTTGGCATGTTGGCTTGTTCAGTTGCTTTGCAATATTTTTCGGATACAAAAAATAAAGTACTTCCGCGCATAATTTTTTATTTTTTTTTTCCACAAAATTAAACTACGTACTAAGATAGATCTTTAATCCGATGCAAAAAAAATTTAAAAATTGTGCTCCAAAAAATGCACATTTTTTTAGATCTATAATTTCAAGAAAACGTGAAGGCTTTGTATACTAATGAGGCTTCACAGTTCACAAACTCTACCCTGCAACAAGGTGGGATGGATTAACAAACCATTTTTATGACGTACCTTGGCCGATTTATACTTGGGAACCAGATAGAATTAGTAACCGTTAGCAACCGTTAGCCATTCCGTTAGTAGAATTAGCAACCGTTAGCCATTACGTCCATTTACTAATGGAAAGGGTACCATTGAAATGGGTATGAAACCCGAAGGGTAAAATTGAAACGAGAAATTTTGTGAGGACGAAAATGAAACCGAGCTCATTTTGTAGGGATGAAAAAAGTAGATAAGCCAAAAAAAAATTATCTGAAGTCAGACAGATTGTTGCATTCATTTTTGAAGAGGTGTTCAATAGCTTGATATACATTGTTGGGCCCATTTCCCAACAGCTTAAGCTTTAGGGAGAGTCGGTAACTTAACATCGTATCAGAGCTCTGGTTGCGAAAGGTCTTGGGTTCAAGTCTCTCTGTTTGCATTATGTTTCTCTCATTCGTATTATGTTCTGCTCTATCTGTGAAAATTTGCATCTCCACGTGCCAGACGGAGTTGCACATGAGGGAGGGTGTTAGATAGCTTGATATTCATTGTTGGGCCCATTTCCTATCAGCTTGCCAGACGGAGTTGCACGTGAGGGAGGGTGTTCGATAGCTTGATATTCATTGTTGGGCCCATTTCCTATCAGCTTTAACTTAACAGTAGCATGCCACAGTAATACAAAAGTAAAAAGAGAATTATCGAAGTCTGTCCAAGTGCGTCCGGTTTCTGTCAAGCTGGAAAGTTCAAATCCAACAACAAACCAATATCTCTAAAAGTGGAGAGGGAAAGAAATGCATTCTCCTCATCTACCACACCACCTCCTGACAGAAACTTGAGTCAGGGGTAACATCCTATGCTGGAAAATAAAAAATATAATGCCTGTGGTGAGTCATTAGATGCGTATATTCAAAAGAAATTTCCTGGAATACCTCAAGAAGAAGTAGCTGTTTGGAGGCTGCTACCATTCCATCTCGACCTAATGGAGTCCTGGATAAGCCTTTTATAATCCCAAGGGCAACTTCCAACTCAGAAGGAGATCTTGATACCTACCGACAGATGATTCAGAAGGAATATTTAGCATGTCTTTTCATATAAATGTCATTTAAATCACCTTGATAAATAATAAATATAGACAACTAGGAGTCTAGAAATATCAAAATCTGTGCATAATATCCAGACCAGGACCATTAAAATTCATACTGCGCCTCAAAACCGCATTCAGACAATTCTGGCGATAGAATGTAGATTCTGGCAACTTTGTGGTCTGCGATTTCAAGAACTCCTAAATGTAACTAATGGGTGAATTGCCTGTTTTATTGGCAGCACAGATATAGCTTGGCAAGTATCTCTTCCAGCACATATGAGTTCATTCCGACATTTTCAAGATTGGACGTCTTCCACCAATAGGAGGTGACCAGCACAACTTCTTAAAAAATAAAATAAATATGAACTAGCTGAATTGCTGTCACTCATATTAATTTGAAAATATCTACCCGATCACTCAAAGGAAGAAGACAGGAAAGGGAAAAGAAAAAAGAAATACTGATATCATAACCACCCAATGTTTAATTACCAATAATATAAGAAATGGGACCTAAATTCTTGAGCTAGTAACTAAAAGAAATTTCATTTCGTCCACAAATTTAACAGCTCTACATTATGCTACTAGTGATCATTGCAGGACCGCAAATGGATCCAAGGACCTGGACAAGTTACAAACAACATTACCTTCATGACGTGTAAATAAAAGGCACAAATAAAACTGAAGGACCCTTTGACAATACTGAAAGGCAGACAACAGGACTTACCACTACTTTTTCCCCAACATCCCTCTTCCCTCCATTATCTTCATTGTCGACACTGGATGAATTTGAAATTTTATCAGTACGTGACAAAGTCCAATAGAAACGGTTCAGAGCAGACTTCTTCTTTTGCAGGTCTACAGCCTCCTCAACAGATATAATGGCACCTCCATTGCGTCCTTTGTCGAGACGAAAGAGCCTGGCCTCGTAGACCTAGTTGAAAAAGAGGGAGATGAAAAGAAAATCTGAATCCTCCTCAACAACCTTCAGTTGTATAGAAAATCTTCACTTTAACAAGAATTTAGATATCAAACCTGAAATAATTCATCTAACTCGCAGTGAACACACACAAGGCCATCACCATTATCTTGGCAGTTGGGGCAGTACCTCACACGCTCAATATCTTCCTCTCTTGGCTTTCCCATTGTCTCATCAATTTCCAGAAGTCTATCAAGTAAAGTTTTCCTAGAATCTTCCAGTGAATCCAAACCAGTTTGGATGTAATATTTCAGAGCTGTTATGCTTTGAAACCTGGAATAAAAGAACATTACTAGTAATATTCGAAATGGGCTCAGCTCGACAACTTAGGCTTCAGAAAACCTACTTCACCATTGATGCTATAGAACGTATCAGCTATCTGTTTCCAAAAGGTGAACCACGTTTCTGTATGCATCTAGTTGGGAATGAAAAAGTAACTCAAATCTATTCTCAATAAAGCAAGCAGCTATTAGTAAGGTAATCAAGCAACTTTTTTGGGTTTTACGGTAAGTCTTCTATTCTTATGTGGCATCTAAATAACATACCGACAAAAACCTGCTTGTCATATTAAATTATCTAACTACAATGTAATCAATCTCAATTTGAGGCTCTATTTCATTATATTCCATCCCTAGCCC
This sequence comes from Gaultheria prostrata, assembly GCA_036023075.1. Classification (NCBI taxonomy): domain Eukaryota; kingdom Viridiplantae; phylum Streptophyta; class Magnoliopsida; order Ericales; family Ericaceae; genus Gaultheria; species Gaultheria prostrata. Next base: position 8,525 of record JAXBDA010004002.1, on the reverse strand, counting down.
AATTCCATTCATTTAATATCCCTTTAATGTCATTGACATAACAGATGTCGTTCGAGTCTCTCTCTTTATAGGAAAAGTTTAAAAATCATCAAAATTAGTAAAGCCGAAGTCAACGAGGGTACTGCCATGAAGAAATTTAAACCTCGAGCTAGAGGACGTAGTTATCCGATATAAAGACCTACTTGTCATATAAGTATTGTAGTGAAAAATATATCTTTAGACGAATATATAGAGACTATCACATGGTTAAAAAAACCTAGATGGAAAAATAAGGATACAAATAGGATATATCATGATATGGATAGTAGTGGGGGAAGTATGGGACAAAAAATAAATCCACTTGGTTTCAGACTGGGTACCACGCAAGATTATCATTCCCTTTGGTTTGCACAACCAAAAAACGATTCTGAAGGTCTAGAAGAAGATAAAAAAATACGAGATTCTATTAAAAATTATGTACAAAAAAGAGACAAAAGAATAGGAGAATCGACTCTGACCTCTAGGGAATTGCACGTATAGAGATTCAAAAAACAATCAATCTAATCAAGGTCCGAATCTATCTGGCATTCCTAATAGTATTAAAAGAAAGTCCAATGGCAGCATTACAAATGAATCTACAAAAAGAATGTCATTGTGTAAATCGAAAAATTGCTACTACAAGAATTGCAAAACCTTATGGAAACCCTATTATTCTTGCACAATATATAGCTGTACAATTAAAACATAGAGTTCCATTTCGAAAAGCAATGAAAAGGGCTATTGAAAAAACGAAAAAAGCAAAGATAAAAAGTGATAAAGAAAAGACCAAAACGGATGAAATGGATTAAATGAACAACTCGTAGAAAGAAAGGGACGTTCAGATTCCAGTCCAACAACTAAAAACAGGATCTTTTTCTTTTAGTCTTTTATTTGTTACTTTTTCTTTTAGTCTTTTTAGCGACAAAGTGTTTGAACTCCACTAAATGAAGAAGAAAGCAATTACCCTATCACAATTACATGACTCATTTGCACTTGATTGACTACTGCCAGAAGCAGTGAATCCTTGTATTGTTATGCATGAATATGAAAGCTCAGCACGAAGGGTGCATATTGGATACACGGTTAAAGCGGAAAAGATTAAGAGAGAGACAAAGACAAGTTTTAACTTTCTAAGTCGGTAATAAAATCAAACCATCTTTGGTTCCTAACAAGCACCATTTTACACTACAAACCACCACAACAACAATATTTAGGAGCTTCCATCATTGCACGCCAATACCTTGCTTCTATATCTAACTAGAACTGCATAATTGCTAACTCTGCTGAACAACATCAGCTTGCAGACAGTATTTCATTAAGCTCAATGCTGAATCAATCCAAAGAATTCTACTTGTTCATACTAATAGGTAACTCCAGGTCAATTCACACGTCAAGAAACCCTACTTGATCATAGTAATATGTAAATCCTGCTATCAATTCACACGTCAAGAAACTCTACTTGATCATACTAATAGGTAACTACTGGTATCAATCCACGTGTCGAGAAACTCTACTTGATCATACTAATAGAACGAACTGATATTGGCAAAAAGCTTTACTGTTCCATTTTGAATTCGGTACCTCTGGGTATCTGATCCCAATTAACACTAATCATCAGATGGTGTTTGGAATAAGCACTGTTTCCCAAACCTCTCATTAGATTCAGAGTAAGCCGTATCAAGAAGCTACGGAAAATTACTTAAAAAACAAGCTGAACAAAATACTACAGCAGATCCATGGCATCGTAGTTGCTAAATCACATGCCGAAACCAACTATACAGGATACTCAACTAAAGAACTTAGAAATGAGGCCAGGACAATCATAATTATCACTAACCACGATGCAATCTTTGATGTCCTCGAAACATTTAGAGTACTGGAGACAGCTTCTCCAATCTTTCTGACCAATTCACTTGAGGTGTCGTCGTTCTGTTCAATGTGATGAAGGGCTTCCAACCACCAAACTGCGTGCTGATTTTTTCTATCGCTAAATGCATTACAAACCTTGAACAAAAAAAAAGAGAGAAAGGAAGAATGAAATGCACATTATTTACCTAATCCAAGATAAATCAAGGGTGAGCAAAAAAGATAAAGCTAATGCACTTCAGAACTTGAACATCTAGAAGTTAAAGTTGAAACAATGTATCCTGACAAAAAGGAAAAATGTTACTAGGCTGTTAATAATATTAAGTTTGACCCATTCCACATGCTATCATAGGTGACCTATTGTGTTAGATGCAATCAATATAAATAACTGCCATTTGTTTTGGAAGTGTGAGGTGTCTAGCCAATTACTAGCTCAGTTATGGTAGAGACACCTATACACCGTTCTGTCAGGAGTTCTGCATGAGGTTAGCTTGTGAGGTTGTTTTTGTGTCTCCCTGAGGTATGCCTCTTGTATTTATGTACTTCTCTTTTATTTGTATAAATGGTTTACCTATCAAAAAAACTATAAATAACTAGCAAAGTTACTACATGAGGCAACATGTATCATGCCTATCATATTAGGAAGCTTAAATTAAGGCTATGCTTTGCATGTTGTAGCATCCATAGAGACGTGAACATTCTACCCCAACCAAAGAACCAAAACAGATACTTTGTCACTGTTCACATGCTATGAAACAATATGGAGGAAATATACCTGAGCGTGTGACTTTCTGAACTCTTGCTGAGCCAAGGATAGCTTCGAGTTGAACACAGATAAGAACTTTTGTTTCAGATCCTCACACACCATTCTCAAACACTGATCACAAGACAATCTGGAATGTACGTGGGTGTTATCATCACACTCTTCATTATGCTTTGATCTGTTAGCTGGGGGAAAAGCAAATTCAGGTACACTATCAGCGTCAACATTCAAATCCGAGGATTCTTGCCCTGTTAATTTTTCTCTTTCTCCCTCACATTTTTCAACAACATCAATCCGGGAGGCCTTATCTTTCATGATTTCAGGGCACCCGTTATCTGAATGCAAATGATGCGAGTATTCAGGGGTTAGTGGGAGTATATCAGCAAGATTATGATGAATATGAATGTTTAACAAGGCGTCCAAGCGGAAATCTTCAGAGTGCTCCTCAGCCAAAGCTAGAGCTTCTCTATACAGTGATACTGCTTGGGAAAAATCTTGCTCGATTATACCAATCCCTGCCAGCCCATTCAATGCAACTACAGATTTCCTGAGAGCTTCCTCCCCTTCTACCTTGGTCTTGCCCACAAGAACCTACAGCACAGATCCCATTTAACAGAAATCAGCAAATTGGAGAAAAAAATTCCAAGGAAAAGGTAGTCATGTGAAACAAAACGTATTCATAGAAACCCACAGATAATATCTCATCCATGGTCATGGGAGACTGGTGCAATGAACGCAGCCCTGAACTTCCAACTTGAGGATGGCAGCAGGCCTGCCGAAGCTTCAAGAGCGTGTTTAACAGTTTTGCAGCCTCCTCATGGGTGAGAAAAAGATCAGATGCAGCATCAGATGACACAGACCCTAGATAAAGCACAAAAGAGTGGTAAGAATGAAAAGTTCGGTTCCTATTGTTGCATAGAGAGAGTATAACAACCTGTGATTTTTCGCTTGAGAATGTCATCTCTGAAACTCTCAATTAAATCACGAGCATAGTCCATGCAAGTTTCATGCTGCCTTTGGTAAAAGCGCTCCTCAATTGGTGAGAAAGAGAGCCAAGTGAGACACTCCTCCTGGGGAGGAAGCTGTAACTCTTCAGCAACGTGTTCCTTTGAAGAACGCCACATTATTTGCTTAAACAAATTGTGTGTGAACCTTCTAGCTCCAATGTCTCCTCTCTGAAAAGCTAGCGTCCAAGATTAGGAAATGAGCATCACAACATAAATATCTCAGATCTCCAATAGACCTTGCTAAACTACTAGAGATGAACCACATAAGAAACATTTCTCAAGAATCTTAGGGGGAAAAGGGGGAAAAAGAGACGAAACGAAATGAGAGAATGCCAGGTACTGTTGGGTGGTGAACAATCTGTAAAATATTATGAACGCCACATTATTTGCTTAAACAAATTGTGCGTGAATATCCTAGCTCCAATTCTCCTCTATGAAAGCTAGCATCCCAGATTAAGAAACGGGCATCACATAAAAAAAATCTAAGATCTCCAAAAGACCTTCCTAAACTTCTAGAGATGAACCACTTAAGAAACATTTCTCAAGAATCTTAGGGTGAAAAGGGGAAAAAAGAGACAAAAAGAAAAGAGAGAATGCCAGGTACTGATGGCTGGTGAATAATCTGTAAAATATTATGCAGGTAACACAGAATTTGCTGCTTTGAGGCTGTCACACTTTTCTATCCCTATTACAGTCCCCAACCGCCAACTCAATCAAGACTGGAGAGCTATTTATCACAAGTTAATGCAGATATTGTACAAAAAAATACCACTAGCACAAACTTCATTACTTGGAAACAAAACAGCCCAATCTTGCACATGGGAATTGCCACAGATAAATACAGGTGTGATGGACCATAAGCAGACCTATCTAGTAGAAATACCAACTAGGAGGTAGTTCGATACTCTAAGACGTGCATGTACAAGCAACAATAGAACTTCAGGCGCAATGCATTCAACAAACACAAACTACATATAGAAATGAGGCAAAACCAATTCTCCAATGAAACGCCCAAACTGGGTAACTCAATTGTTACTGCAATCCTTTCAATAAAAGTGCAGGCAAATAAAGCATACTAACTTTAGAAAAGAATGTGGTATGTATCAATAGGGATGCAAATAGAAGAAAAGAAAAAAGGCTTGCAGTCATGAGATTGTGAACTTTCAAAGAAGAGAGAAACAAGAGAGAGAGAGAGAGAGAGAGAGAGAGAGAGAGAGAAACAAACGTATACTACCAAACAAATGCACTATTATTGCATTGCAAAGCTTAGACAATTACAACTGATGAAGGTGGTTTATATAGGCTAATCCTATCAACCCTAGGAAAACCCTAATAACATAAAAAGAAACACTAATAACGTAAAAGGAAACAAACTAATCCTATTAACCCTAGGAAAACCCTAATAACATAAAAGGAAACACTAATAGCATAAAAGGAAACAAATTAATTGAAACCTAACAATTGGAAACCCTAAATTATAATTCCTGACATTAAACTTTCCTAAATTATACTTCACAGAGATAAGACTAGATAAAACAAAGGGAAAAAACGACAAAAATAATAGGGTAATAAGAGTCAGTTTGGATTGAGTGAGTTGATGAGCAGAAAACAAAAAAGGACCCCTCCTCCCAATCACTTGTTTGGATGGCCTGCGTAGCAAGAAATGGAGAGAAACAAAAAACGCCTAAAGACCACGATCTAAATCTGTCCAATAATGTGAGTTTTAGGCAGAACAAAATAATGGAAAAGTTAGTATGTACCCATCCTACCCTTTATTTTCAAGATAAGTGGTTTCCTTGTTAAGTATCCAACTTTCCCAAAAGCTTAAGCTGTTAGGAAATGGACCCAACAATATATATCAAGATATCTAACACCCTCCCTCACGTGCAACCCGTCTTGCACGTGGAGATACAAATTTTCAAAGATTGAGTGAAACAGAATACAGAGGGGAGAAGGAGAATGCAAACGGGGAACAAATGCAGACAGTGAGACTTGAACCCAAGACCTCTTGCAACCAGAGCTTTGATACCATGTTAAGTAACCAAATTTCCCAAAAGCTTAATCTATTAGGAAATGGGTCCAACAATGCATATCAAGCTATCTAACATTCCTTTCCCTTTTTACCCTCTCAATCAAATAGTAGAACTTAATTTTCTCCTTCGTGTAGGATGGTTTTAGAACGCTTGAGTATTGCCGCTTACAATAGGAATCGTGGTGGTTTTTGGTGGGAAATAAGAATACTACTTCAGAGAAAGTGCGCAAAGAAGAAGAGAGGAAAGAATGAGAAGAAGTGAGAAAGAGAGATAGAGGTGATTCACCCTCGCAAGGAATAGGCGGTTTATGCAAGGAAGAACTGCAGCTCAAACCCCAATCACAATGGGCTCAGCCTTGTAAACTCATTTCATTAATCAACTCTAAGTGAACAATATTTATAGGGTAAACAATAGCCTTTCAAATTCCTAGAAGTCTAACTGAAATGAACCCAATTAAATGCATGTGAATAAACCTAACTAAATGTACATTGAACCTACTAACAATTAGGTGCAATGAACTAGAAATGTGTTTGGAGTATGTCCTTTCCTGTGTCTGCTTCATGGACCATCAGGAAATTCTTCTAGCTTAGACCTATTGTTCAGCCCTAGATTTCATATGTTGTTGGGAATGGGGCTAACAATTTTCTTTGGTTAGATAACTCGCATCCTTTAGGGCCTTTATTAAAAAGATTTGGCTCTACGGTTGATTATAATCTTGGCAGAAATTTACATGCCAAAGTTGAATCCATTGTTTTTAATAATCATTGGAAGTGGCCTAGGAGTAGGAACTCTGTCATTAAGGAAATCATAAGACATACCCCGGACACTCTTCTTCCTCACATGAACCAGGAGGACTCGGTGGTTTGGAACTTGACTCCAAATCGTATATCCTCTCTGGAATCTGCTTGGGAAGCTATAAGGTCTCCTACACCCAAGGTGCCTTGGTTTTCAGTGATTTGGGTCAAACATTCAGTTCCTAGATGGGCTATAATTCAATGGCTAGCAGTGTTGGGGAGACTTTCTACCATGGATCGACTGCAGCAGTGGGGGGTCTTGACTGGTGCACAGTGTGTCCTATGCTCTGCTGATATTGAAACTCATGAGCATCTCTTCTTTAGTTGTTCATTTTAAATTCAGCTATGGAGATCTTTGCAGGGTAAGCTTTCCACATCGTGCACTTCTTCTACCTTGTCTCAAATAGTGGGTTGGCTGGTGTCCCTCCCCAAGGGTTCTTAGTTTCATTGTCTGGTTTCTAAACTTCTTGTAGCTGCTTTGATTTACCATGTTTGGGGTGAAAGGAGGTGAAAGGAACCGCAGAGTTTTCCAGCAAAAAAGCTTGGACAGCCTTTGGAGGCTAAAGTATGGACTGATGTTAGAGCTTGTATACATTCTTGGAGAAATATTCAAAAATCTGTTGGTAACTTAGCCATGTGCTCTCTTTGGCAGTTACCAAGCAGAATCTTTGCTCAATAACTGAGTCCTTTTGAGTTGCATAGCGTTTTCTTAATCTCTGGTTTTTTTTTTTTTTTTGGTGTTTTCTGGTAATCTTTTGAACCCCTTCTGATTGTTATTTGGGGTGGTATAGTGGCTGTATTCTTGATTCTTTTTAGGCTAGTTGCAGGGGTATCTCTGCATTGGTTTTTTTTTTGTTTGTTACAAATTGGGGTATGCCCCTCTGATCTTGTATTGGTGTGTTTGGTTTTAATAAAATCTTTTACTTACCCACAACAACAACAACAATAACAAAACCCATCTAGTCCCCAATCATTGGGGGTATGGGCGGGGGATGATTGGAGACAGACCTAACCTTTGGCAATATGCACAAAGTGGCTGCTCTCAAAGTACCACTGGAACAGTGGCCCCCTAAACTTCCAAGAACCAAGGAGCTACAAGGACGTTTTGCTGCAAAACCATACCCTCAAATCAAAGCCGAAAGGCATCAGGGAGGGCAGGCCTAGAGACCCAAATTAATTTTTGTGCTCATTACCATGCTTCCTTCATTCATGGTCCAGAGCATCTCAATAATGAGTATCTCAAAATCTTTACTTACCCAAAAAAAAAAACTAGAAATGTGTTTAATGTATCTAGAGCAATAATAGTGCAAGTACTTAATTCATGATAACCCCTTGACCTTCCAACTACCACGGATGACCCTTGAACTACCAACTACCAGGACACTTGTTTTTAGACCAAAAAGACTTCTCGATGCTTGTGCTTCTCATAACCTTTAGTTTAGGCTTCCAAAGCCAAGGAGACTTGTCCAACCACCCCATGGTTGTGTCATCACTCCTCTCCTTCATCTTTCCCAAACAGAAGGAAAGGATAACACCATCTTCCTCTGCTTTTCTCCATTTTGGTGATCCAAACAAGAGGAAACACTTAAAACTCTTATTTGGGTAATTCACCTAAACACCCCCTCAACTATACCTCTTTTACCCAGACACCCCCTAAACTAATTTAACCTACGACGACACCCATCAACTATTTAAAACTCAATCAGCCCTTAACTCGGTTAAAAAAGACGACGGAAAGACCTTTATGCCCCTTAATCAGCCCTTAACCCCCTCAAAACCCTCTATCAGACCTTTACTAAAATATTATTTTCCCCTTTTTCAAACATTAATATATATATATATATATATATATACATATATGAGTTCCGATCTAATGAGGAATCCCTCAACGAGCTTAAGTTGCGGACCTCCACTTTTCGGATCAAATTTCAACAATCCGAACCGTTAGATGTGTTTAAAAGGTGTTTTTAAGGGTCCCCGCGAGAATTTGGCAAAAAAAAATACCCGGAAGGGCTTGATCGGAGCAGTTTTTCATAAAAACGCT
>JAXBDA010004001.1:0-31262 GCA_036023075.1 Gaultheria prostrata | reverse complement strand
TCGACTACGTACTGCGCGCCCGGCCCTACTCGTGGCCTCTCTAGCTCGGCTCCCCTGTAGGGCATATCCACGTTGTATGGCCGAGCTAGGGCACCTAAGAGGGAGTACGGGTTTTACCCTCTCCAATAATCTCATACATTTTTTATTCCTCTCGTCTGGACGATGAATAACCATAAAAATATTGATAGATAGCTAAACTAAAAATCAACAAATATCTTCTGTCTTTTAAAAAACTAATTTTGTCCAAAGAATGAGCTAACATAGAGCTACGCATGTTAGTAATAGTAAAAAAATTAAATAAAAGAGCTATGAGTGTTACATAATCTAATCTAACTTTTTTTTTTGCCAATCGATATACATCATGCAAGAGTTAGTTCAGATGGAGTCCTACAAGCTATCCATAGCCTTAAACCCCAAACGCCTCTGCTTGGCTCGAATCCTGATCCCGCTTGTAGGAGAATCAGGAAATAACTGCTAGGCTAGTCCTAAACCTCAAACGCCTTTGCCGAGGCTCGATTTAGCTTCAATATGAAAAATTTATACTGATAAAAAAAATCAAGGATTTATAAAACAATTTTGAAGTTACTCAGATGACAATTTACCACAAATCAAACTCCACATGCACCACATGTCCATTTATAAATCTTATAGGTAGTTAGAAGATGTTTGTCAAAAAACTTGCAATACGTTAAAAAGTACTAGTAAAAGTAGAACTCAATTTCAGCTGGTATGTGATTTTTTTTTAGTTTGTCCAGACAAGAAGCAATTATGACATTAAAATAAACCAAGTTTGAAGCCAATTTTAGGTTTCTTGACCATATAGGTAACTTGTTTAGGCTCGAATTTGTATACTTGACAGAAATCTAAAAACTATTTGGATCAATTGGAAAACATCAAGTGGGTTGATTTTAGCAAATGAGGAAACTATTTGCTAAAATAGAAATTCCATAAAATCAAGTGGGTTGATTTTAGCAAACAGATCACTCGTTTAGGCTCGAATTTGTATACTCGAGAGAAATCTAAAAACTAAAATACTTGGATCAACTAGAAACATCAGGTGCGTTGATTTTAGCAATTGGAAAAATGAAAATATGTACCACTTTCATATAAACCGGAGAAGAAAAATGAAAATATGTTCCAAGAACTCTTCTCATGATTTGGGAAGCCGCACACCAATTTGTCAAACCCTGTATAAGAGGGTGTTTCGCTAAGAGAGTTTTTTGATTTTCACGATTTTTTATGTGATGTATTGTGAGAAAGTGACTGTCTCAATTTTATAAATAAATTGACTTTTTAATTTTTTTTTGAATTAGCAGAATAGAACCTAATTATTTACTACATGCCCACGAGAGAAACAGAACCACAAATGTCTTGCCAAAATCCATTCCTTAGGATTCCGATTTCATACAAAACCCATATAAAGATCATTTTCATTTTGCTGAATATTACGCCTTGCCAAAATCACTTTACTGTACTTATAAAAAGTCAACCTGTTGTATTCTCTTTGAAAATTGCATTGCACCGACACAAAAGCCATACTTTGTGCTTACGAAATACTCAAGGCCAGCTAATAAAGAGTCTGGCCAGGGTAAGCCAAGCCACTCTCTCCTGACAGCCCTAAATAGGTGGTCCCAAATCCAGCCTGTCCGAACTCGGAACTTCACCACAAAAGTCCATACGACTTTTAGGCCCCGTTTCGTTAACTAAAAAAATCAAAAGCCAATTTATTACGCTATTCGAGACAGGTCATCCCTCACAATACATCACATAAAAAATTACAAAAAGCTACGCGTTTTTCGAGCTCTCACATAAAAAAGTCAAAAAACCAAAAAACCAATCTTAGCGGAACACCCCCTTAGTAGTTCCGCGTTGCATCTCCACCCTCCACGTGTCCCTTCCTCTTTCCCCTCAAAAGCCTCTCTCTCTCTCCTCTATTTCTTCCTATCCCACCAGAGAGAGAATCACAGAAGCGAGAGAGAGAGTGAAAAACCAGAACAGTTCTAGAGAGAGAAAAAAAGAAAAGTAAACTCCCCCAGTTCCCCCATCCCTCCCCACGCATCTCATCTCATCTCAGTTCAAGTTTCGTCTCAGTTCTAGAGAGAGAGAGAGAGACACTCACAAACCCCTAGAGAGAGCGCGCCATGGATTCACAGATCTATGGCCTCCTCATCTTCACACTCCTCTTCACTTCCTCCAACGCCGCCGCATTGTCTTCAAACCACCACCACCACCCAAAGCAACCGTCCTCCTCCTCAACGCCGCCAGTCAACTCCAACTCGGTCCTGGTCGCACTCCTCGACTCGCATTACACCGAGCTCGCCGAGTACGTCGAGAAGGCCCTCCTCTTACAAACCCTAGAAGCCGCCGTCACCCGCCACAACATCACCATCTTCGCTCCCAAAAACGAAGCCCTAGAGCGCGACCTCGATCCCGAATTCAAGCGCTTCCTCTTCGAACCGGGCAACATCCGCTCCCTCCAAACCCTCCTCCTCCACCACATCATCCCGACTCGACTCGCTTCGACTCAGCTCCCCAACTCGGCCTCCGCATCCACCCTCCACAAAACACTCGCCAACCACCACGTCAACTTGTTCGACCTGGCCAAGGTCATTCGCCCCGACGACGTCGTGCGTCCAGACGGCGTCATCCACGGCATCGAAACGCTACTCATCCCCAGATCCGTACAGGAGGAATTCAACCGGAGGAGGAATCTCCGCTCCATCTCCGCCGTATTTCCGGAATCCTCTCCGGTCGTAGACCCCCGTACCCACCGATTGAAAGCCCCCGCTCCGGCAGCCCCTGCCGGATCTCCTCCTGCTCTCCCGATCTACGACGCGATGGCGCCGGGGCCATCTCTGGCACCGGCGCCCGCCCCGGGACCTGGCGGCCCCCACGGACACTTCGACGGCGAGGCTCAAGTCAAGGATTTCATCCAGACGCTCCTGCATTACGGTGGCTACAACGAATTGGCCGACATTTTGGTGAATTTAACGTCGTTGGCAACGGAGATGGGGAAGTTAGTGTCGGAAGGATACGTGTTGACTGTTTTGGCGCCGAACGACGAGGCGATGGGGAAATTGACGACGGAGCAATTGAGCGAGCCTGGGGCGCCGGAGCAGATCGTGTATTATCACTTGATACCGGAGTACCAGACGGAGGAGAGCATGTATAATGCGGTGAGGAGGTTTGGGAAAGTGAGCTACGACACGCTGAGGGTTCCGATGAAGGTGACGGCGGAGGAGGCGGATGGGTCGGTGAAGTTTGGGGAAGGGGATGCGGCGGCGTACTTGTACGATCCGGATATTTATACGGATGGGAGGATCTCGGTGCAGGGGATCGATGCGGTTCTTTTCCCGGTGGAGGAGACGCCGGTGAGTAAACCGCAGGTTGCCGCTGCTAAGAAGACCGTTGCCACTCCGCATAGAGGTACAGCTCTTTAGCAGTAATACTTAGAGGACCACATTTACATGTTCACGGTTAAATTCTTAAGGGTGACACATCACATGATCGCTGAAATGTCCGTCACAATACCATTGGCTGCATTGCTCTTTTCTAAACATTACCACCGTCCCAAATTGCTTGTTCTGGATCAAAATTCGTGCAATATTTCGGATTAAAAAATGAAAAATATTTCTGGGCATCATTTTTAAATTTTTTTTACACCAAATTGAGTGATTTTGTACAGCAATTTTCAGAATAGGGATTGGTTTAAATTGATGGCTGATAATTAATGACGTTTCTGTTGGGCTAAATTTGTGTGTGTTAAGATTGTCGAAAGTGGTGAATTCTTGATTAGATTTTGCGTCTTAGGCAGAGTTTTTCAAAAGATAAAATCACCTAATTTTATCATCCGTTCAATTCATTTGATAAAATGAGGTATTGGCTAAAATGAATTCACTGTAGATTAAGAAACTGTAGATTAAGAAAGGACATAATATGAATTTACGGATTTGTCAATAATCATTACTCATATATGGTGGGGCCCCTTGAAGAAAAAAAAGGGCAAAATGATAAATGATGAATGATGCATTGGGTAATCACACTTGGATTTTATTCAATGGGAAAGAGAGTAATTTTATCAAGTGCTTAATTTTATGGAAAATCTCATAAAATCTAACGGAAAACTCGGTCTTAATAATTGCATAGTGGAAGGCATATTCGTGTTGTTAAGTTCAGTGGTGGAGGACTGGAGGTGGGTCAGATGGAATCATGGCCACCGCGTTTTTTTTGGCCCTTTTTCCCTTTTTTCTTGATACTGAAATGAAGCTGGATTTTATTAGATGACGTTTTGATTCCCCATAAAAAATAAATAGAATCAATTGTATATTATATATCATCATTTTTGCAATTTAGGTAGTAGTCATTCAATGGGAGGCCAAGTAATGACCATTTTATTCTCAAAATATGCTTTTAAGCATACCAAACAAATTGAACAATACCTTATGCTTGTAGCCTTTTTTTTTTTTTAAAGTTCGACTGTTAGGGGGTGTCTGGTCCGTATTAGTTCACGCGCACCTCGATTACTCTCCTCCTGGTAGTCAAATGGATAGGCCATTCCCTCCGAGACAAGTCACAAAAAATTACCTTCTTGCAGCCTGACCCCCAAGAATTGAATCCAAATCAATTGTGTGAGGTGCAAACCGACCAACCAGCCAAGCTGGCTAACCCTTCGGGCTAATGCTGGTAGCCATTCTTTTTAGTATTAAACAATGAGTTTAGTTAAATTTAGTCTAGTATTTTCTTAAAGTAATGATAAAAAAGAGTAAATGTTTTTTTGTCGGGGATTGATTAATTTCATGGGATTGGATGACTAAATAAGAAGCCAACCTGTGGTTGAGTTTGGCTTTATCGGTGTCGTTGTGACTGCTAGGTTGTAACATGTGAATAAGAGGGGTCCATATTTCGCTTTCAGACTTCAATTTTTCTAAGGTCTGGATATTGACAGCCAGCCAGCCAGGTACTGCTTATGAACACAAGCTGGATATCAATAATTTGTTTCCATATCCCAACTCTTCCAATGTAGCCTTCCAGCCTGTGTTTCACCTGTTTCCCCCAAATTTTCATTTACATGGACTGTGTTCCAATCAAACCCATGTATAGTTCTTTATGGGTCAATTGCATGATTTGTCATTCCGGTCCTTCCGGACCTGCTTCCGTGGACCTCGATCTTTGACCGTTTGGATTATTACAACATCGATCATGACTTACAATTACGATTTTTTTACACTCAGGAATTCACTCACGGTGCATATCCATATCATATCTCGTGATATCCTGTGTTTTTTGTCTATGTTCTTCGTTGTACTTGAACTGATCCGAATCGCATTGTGTATGACAGGGAAGTTGATGGAAGTAGCTTGCAGTGTGCTGGGGGCTTTTGGGCAGGGCTGTCGATGATTATTTTTTCCCCTTATTTTTTTGAAAACCCTAAAGAAAGAAAAACAAAACTCGACGTTGCAAAGAAAAAGGGTAACGCATATATAAACACAGTTCTTCGTAATCTTCACTCATAATTCAGTTCAAGCACGACGACTAATTCTCGTGTTCTTTCTTTTCTCAGTTACAAGGATGAATTTTGTCCACTCCACTGCCCAGCTATGTAATGGGAGATCATTGATCCAAGTGTTTCCTGATATAAAATACCCAAAAGAACAGAAGGCTTTTGTTTGATATTTTGTTAATAATAAGTGCTGCTGTAATTACATATCATTTTTTCATGTATTTACCTCGGTTTTTCGCCGACACTCTATGCGAAAAACATCAATTATACTATGTGAAAAGAGTATATAAAGCTCCCCTCTCAATCATCAGTTGGTGTGCTTTCTTCTTCTCTGCCTATTTTTTTTATACATAAAATTCAGCATTTTGTTTTTTATATTCTGTGGGATGCTGGTGAGCGCATCCGGGACGGTTCGGATGCGCTCACTAGGGGTGCTGTCTAGGGACCGCTCACCGGGACCCCTCTTCCGAAATTGACTTAGTTTGGTTTGGAGGAGTATTATTATCAGGAAAAAGACAGCACAGCAGCTGTAATGGTGAGGGTGGCTTGTTTTGTTATTAAAGCCAGCCTAGTAGGTGGAATTTCAATAGGAGAGTTTGGTATGAGGTCCTTCATTTGGTGGTTTTTATATCATTGTCGATTATTGGTGTTTGGTTAAAGGACTTAAAGCATTCTTTTTGTACTTGTTTCTAAGTAAAGAAAAAGGTTGTTGCGTATGTATTTTATTTGAGGAAAATGACATTTATCAGGATACGTATTGTTTTATGAGAAAATTTTCATTGCTGAGCGGGTACTACGTGGCGGTACTCGTTGCACATCTTGGCCGGTAAAACATTTTTGAACGGTCTAGATTTCAAATACACTCTTCCAGGTGATACTCTTACCGGTAAGAGTGTATTTAAAATCTTGATTGTCCAAAACACTTTTTGACGATTGTGATGGAGCATTGCGGGTGCCACGTAAGACACCACATGGCATCATCAGCTCGGCACTGAATTTTTTTCCGCTTGTTGCCGTCTTTTTTTTTTTGGTACATAAAATGGAAGTGCATCCTGTCACCTTTGTCAAAGAGTCGTAACCCATAATACCGTACAATTATATTTGTATGGTACTTCAGTGCACTTATGTTAGTAGTATGTTTAGAACCAATAAAAAAACTACGGAGAGACTCGAACATGAGATTTATCCAATCGAGTCTGAGTTTTCACCGCTAAACCAACTTCTCATTCCGTGAGGTAGGCCCGTGAGTGAAGTCTGATTGCGTGTACTCCGTGCTCGTTGAATGAAACAGCTGGGATGTGCATGTTTTTCTTTTGACTACATAAATTGTCCGGGTTGTCATAGTGTGTTATGTTCTATTGGTATTCATTTGTCAAAAACTTGTGGTACTATAAAGTCTAGACTATTAGTACATAGAAATGCTTAGACCCCGTTCCGCTGACTCAAAAAAGTAAAAAAATCAGTGTATTCTTAAAATCGAGACAGTCATTCTCTTACAATACATTATATAAAAAGCCGTGAAAAGTCAAAAAGCCAAAAAACTATCTTACTGGAACACCCCTTAAGCCAAACTGTTGAAGATGGAAGCTATGTAGTGAACACCTTTTTTTTTGGATTGGAAATTTCAGGGAACGTGCGAGGGCGGTTCCAATGCTACTCCTAGTACTTAATTTGAGGGGTTCAAGGCTTCAAGTCAACAAAAAAATAAACAATCTTGGCTTATCTATTTTAATCCCTATAGTTATATATAGTTAGGTTTTTATTTGGTTCTTATATTTTTAAATGTTTTAATTTTCATTCTTACAATTTCTGATTTGTTTTAAATATGATTTTTCCTAATTACAAAGCAATCCTCCATGTTTACGTAATTACACATCAAACCTCTAAAGTTGACATGGTTAGTATTTACTTATCTGAAATAGGTTTTAAAATATTTTGAAAGTTTTTTTTTAATTGGTTCAGTGGGATACTTCCGACCAATTATTCCATATTCACTTGAGTTTTACTTAATAAATCTATATGTTCTGGATATATTTGCAATAGTATATATAGATATTTCAAGTATGACTTCTTCACGTTATTCGTTAAAGATAAATATGTTTCCTTCCTCTTCCGCGTATATTAGTATGTATAGCTCTTATGCATATATTAGTATGTAGAAGTGCTGATTTCGTTTGTACGACAAGCAAGGAAGAGTATGTAGAGGTGCTGATCGATCAATATCTAGTTTAGTAAATTCTTTTTCTTTATTAACAATTATATGCCTTATTTTTCTTATTATTTCTAATTTATTTTTAAATCTTTTTGGTAAGTAATTTTAATAGTCTTATTAAAAGTTCAACTAGGATTTTTGAAGAAATGCTATTATTTAAATTCTCTGATTTTGATATGTCAATATATCTTATATTGATGAATATCATTTATGTTTAGGAGAATAAGATATATTGGTGCCCCGGATCTAGTTTTTCAGTTCTGGGCTTTTTGGCCCTCAGATCCAATCCATCTTGGTGATGGATATATGGGTTCTCCACCAGAAGCGGTAGTGGCACCTAGCAACTGCAATTGCGGTGGGAGGAACTGGCAGTGAGCTTCATTGGCTAATGGACTATGTTCCTCCTACTTCCTCGAGCCCCATCCACGAGTGGATCGATGGTCTCCAACATCGGTTGTTATTTTTTGGCGGATTTTTTATTTTTATTTTTGTTGTTTGTCTTTTTGTTGTTGTTGTTTATTTTTTTATTGTTATTTGGACCTTTTGGGTCCTTCGTACTATTTGGTTATGACTATAAATTTCAATTTCCAAAATAAAAAATAAAAAAATCATTTACACCGTGGTCAAGTTGGTGCCCCCTCGGCGCATCCGAGCCGTCCAAAAATGCATCGGACGGCTCGGATTGAAACACACTTTTTATTTTCTTTTCTAATTTTTTTTAAATCCGGACGGCACTTTCAATCCGGACCGTCCATTGCATTGTTGGACGGTCCGGATGTGCCGAGAGGGTACCACGTGGTACCCTCCCCGTACCCAAAATTTTCTCGGAAACCAGACTCTCTGATACGAAAAAAGGACATCATATGAGATTCTTAAGAATTGCAGTGTCATTTTATACAATTTTATATATTTTTGTGTCCTTGTGGTTATATTTTGTGTCTTGGCGGGTATTTTTCAGAGTACTTAATTGACACAAACTAAGTACTTGAAGGACTAAATTGACTCAGATAAAGTTTCGAGGACTAAATTCAGCCTGATTAATTCTTTGAGGAATTGATCGACTAAATTATTATTTTCAGAACCAAATTAAAACCTACTTATAAATATAGGGGCTAAAATAGTAAAACACTAAAACAGCCAACAATCTTTTCACATATAATTTTTTTTTAAGTAGGGTCATCACGAAAAACTCGGATCCAAGGATCTTCTAGTGCAGTGCCGCAATATAACCCTGTAGTTATATTCAAATTGGAGAATTGTAAAGGAACGTGCCTTTACATATACACACTCAAAATTTAAAAGACATCGAATGGCAATGTTAAACCTTTATTTCGGTAGATAAGTGGATGGAAAGTTTACTTTGTGGTGATTTAGCTAAAGAAACCAGTAGGGAAGATATGGACAAGGGGTTGCTGCTGTGCAGCGGGTGCACAACACCTGCTGTGCCCCATCCGAGCCGTCTGTTGCTCGGATGGACGACTCAGATTTCACCTCGGCACCTTTGCATCCGAACCGTTGGTTGTCGTGCATGCAAGATGAAATCTAGGCCGTCCATCCAAGCAACGGACGGCTCGGATGGTGCACAACACTTGCTGTGCATGGGGCTGCACAACAGCAACCCCAAATCCGGAAGATCTTGGGGCTCTATTTCAATTATGTTGGGCAATTTGGCGGGCTAGGAATGACTGGGTTTTTATTGGAAAGAAGCCATGCCCAGAAGAAAGTGATCTTCAATGCCTCTCTTTCGAATGCAGATTATCTTCTTGCTATGTTTTCGGGTTCCAATGATAATCCTCCAAGCAGGAACATGGTGGGTAACTGGGTAAGTGGGTTCCCCCACTGTTATGTGCTATTAAATCCAAGGTGGAGTTTTGTTGGTTTTTGGCTCGATTTCCACATTCGCAGCATCTCTGGTCCGGACCAAGGCTTCTCTGGTCCGAACCAAGCAAGTATGAACCATTTTGATGCTCGCCGGAGTGCTTGTCCGGTCATTGGCCGCACTTTGTCCGGACGAGGGATCCCGGTTGGTGTATTTCGGTCTCAGCATGTCTGGTCCGGACCAGGAAAGGCTTGGTCCGGACCACCAGGTTAGTTTTTGTGCGTTTTAGCCGATTTTGTTCTGTTTTGGACTTCCTAAATATTTGTTTCCTTGTGGGTTTGTGACTTTGGGTGCAAGGAAATCTGTTTGGGCAAGTATTGGCTTTAGGAAGGATTTGGTGGCTATAAATATAGCCTTGCTCTCTCCATTAGGGTTTGGACATCCGGTCACGTCTGTGGAATCCTATTCTGTCTGCGTCTCTTGGTTAAAACCCTAGCGGTTTTGTGAGACTTGATGAGAGAGATTTGTTCGGTGAGAGATTCCAATTGGGTTTTGGTGAGAGAACTTGTAACTGGGGTTGGTGAGTGACTCTTGTGAGAGTTTGTTTTGCTTTATCACCATTGTAGCTCTTCGGAGCATTGTTCTCTTCGCGTAGTGGAATCCTCTCTCGTTTGCTTGCCCCGTGGAGTAGGTTTACATCTGTAAGCCGAACCACATAAATCTTGGTGTCTCTCTTATTTGTTTATGCTTTTGGTTTGGTTTCTCCCTTTTTTTGCATATGTTTGGTTTGCTACTTCTCCAACTTCATGACCATCAATAATCTTGGGTTGCGGTTGGGTTCTTAGGGGGCCCGCCGCACAACAGATGGAGCATTTAAATTCTCTCACAGCTCGGCTGCCTTTGGCATTATTGCTAGGGACCGTAGTGGATCCGCTCTGGTTTGGCGAGATGGAAAAGTTGTTGCACCGTCAGCTACTTTTATTGAAGCTTGGGCTCTTAGAATCGCTTGCGAGGTTGCTAAAGAGATGAACTTTTCAGAGGTTGTGTTCCAATCTGACTGTTTGGAGCTTATCGGTTGCTTCAATTCAGCCAACTCTCAGGGTCCATGGGAGATTAGAGCTTTGATGGAAGATATTAAGTTGTGGGCTTCTACGAGGAATTGGTCTTTTGTTTGGTGTTGTAGAGAGAAAAACAAAGTTGCACATTGGTTAACTTCCAAGTGTTTGAGTAGGTCCATTTTGAGTTTTACGGGTTGTATTCCGCCCAGCTTAACTTCAGTTCTTCGTAAGAATTTGGAGCAGTTGTTAAGTTGTTAATGAAGATGAAACCTTTAAAAAAAAAAAAAAAAAATCTATCCCTACATGTAAATAGTACTAGCAAATTACCTGTACTTTTCAATACATCCCAATCTCCAAACGTTATTTAAAACACTACGTGTAAGTTCGGCCCTAAGTCCTCTCGGAATCTTTTAAAATATTCATCACATAATGATGATGTAGTTTAGTGACAAATACAAATATAAAGGAATAATTTTCAACATTTTATTTTGAAACCAAATTTCAAGATATCTCTCTCTCTCTATGGAGAGATTTATTAGAGAGCTCCTCTTTTTTAAGTATATTTTTTATCGTATGTCTACAACTTTAACGGCCCGTTTGGCTGGTGGATATGATTTTGGGTGGATTTGTAATGAGGGTGGATTAGAGGTGGATTTATAATGAGGACGTATATGTAAGGAGGGTGGGCCCACCTCCTAAGAAGGGTGGATTTGTAATGGGGTGTTTGGATGATTTTTTGAGAAGGAAGATTTGGAGGGTGGATAAGAGAGCAAATGATTGATTTGCCCCCCCCCCACATGGGTAATTTAATTTCGGATTTGATTTGTTCTCCATTAATTACAATAAATTAATAGTTACATTAATTGTGGGATAAAATAGATTCATTTTAAGTTAAAATATTTAACTATATTATTTATTAAAATTACATTATTTTTGGAAAAATTAAAAAAACGTAATTGAAAAGTTAAGATCTATCAAAAAAATTACTCCGTACTACTCCACATACACCCATGACCATCCATTGCACAGAAAGAAAAAAAAAAAAAAAACTACTCATTTTGTACAGTTTTGATTCAAGTGGTCAATACCACTCCACATACTTCACAATGTTCACATGTCCAAGGCTTCAAGCCATTGGATCAGTAAACCCCACAGCCCCAAAACCACCGACTTCTCCTCTCTCTCTCCATCAAGCAACCACATCAGAACTTTTGCCACCACCGATCGCCACCCACCGGATCGATTACAAAAAAAGAGAGGTAAAGCTAGCTGCTTCTTCCACTTCCTTCTTCTTCCCTGTCTCTCTGTGTCGGATCTGAACTCGTTTTTTTTTTTTTCTCCTGATGTTGGTGAATTTCCTTGTGGTTGATTTGAAAATATTTTGCTTGTGGTTGATTTGGAGGGTAACAGCGGTAAAAAGGAGTGGATTTGGAAGGGCAAAATCGGCCCAAAGCACCCGGATTAGCTAACGACGGGGTGAGGCCATCGTTAGCAAATCCACCCGCAGGTGGATGGATTGCATCTCCCAATAGTGAAATAATCTGGGAGGAGGAAGAGGTTGCCAAAGACCGGAGATGTGGTGGGACCATGATATGTAAGAGGGGCGCATATTTAATCCCCCTCATATCCACCAGCCAAACAGGGCCTAACAGAATTAAGTGATCGGACAACTGCAGACGGAGTTCTCATTTGTATTCTTGGACATTGTAAAAGTCAACCCTATTTCACTATTAGATGGTTAATCATTACAATTAGGAATAATACCGTAAATTATTTTACCATTTTGATGAAGAACGTGTTTTATGAGGCATCACAACTCTCAAGTACTACATGAAGTAAACGGGGATGGTGCAACGCATTTCATGTGTTGTACCGTGCAACGCATATCACAGCCGTCTATTTTGAAAATCAATGGTCTGGATTCGTTTAAACTTTATTACCGGTAGTAAAACACTTTGATCAATAACAAAACATCTGTAAATCCGAACCATTGAAAATACTTTTGAACGGCTGGGATGCTGCGCTGCACGGTGCAGCACACCACTACATGAAAACCATGGCTACCCAATGAAGAGGAATAGTTTTCTGCAAATATATATAGATTTCTGTTATTTATTATTATTATTTTTTTAAAGATGAACGTGTTAAGTTTTCATTATGTTAGTATAAGACGTACATGAGCTGACCTTTTTTTAAACATAATGTTTTAAAAAAGCTATAATTTTGCATCTACTTGCTTAATAATGATTTTAATCACATCACCAACCTAGGAATGATCTGGCCGGCTTGGAAATTGGAATAATTAGTCGTGCAAATGAATAGTGTAGATTTGGCTCGCCGAGGTATATATGGCGGGGTGGTGGTCGCACATGCCATTCTCGGTTCAAAATTTTCCTTTTATTGTCACTGATAGTTGATTTTACGTACTCAGTATTCGATCAACTTAAATTTTTACACGAATGATGAAAAACTAAGGATTTAAAAAATAAACAATTCTGATCGTAAAAATAATATCTCAAATACTTTCATTTAAAGACTACGAGATAAGTCAAGCCTTTATTTCTTATCTTATTAGCAAAAGAACAAACCTTAGACAAAACCTAACTTTGCGCTTAATAATTTTTTTCTTATTTTTACGGACAACATGCAAACAAATGCTAGTGGACCCTTATTGAGTAGTGCCACCCCTATCTAAATTTTCACTCCGCGGCAAGATTTGGGACCCCTAGATTTGAGGTCCTCCTATTTGATTTTTATACTTCTTGATGGGAAAAGTCTACTCTTTAGTATTGAAGTATGGGGTTAAAGTTTCCCTTAAAAAGTTGGACCTAGGAGAGAGATTATTCATCCCAATAGCAAGGAGGACACATTTTTGTGGGCTCCAGTACATTTCATGGTAGGATCTAGAGGTGTCAAACGGGTCGTGCGGACACGGACACGACCCGTTTAACACGAATACGGTGCGACACGGGGCACGGAAATAGCACGGTCATGGCTGGACACGGCACGGGACGGGCACGGTATAACCGTGCACGTGGCACAGCACGGGCACGGTAGTGAGCGGGCACGACACGGACACGGAAGTAAGGCTAACGGGCACGAACACGACACGGTACGAGTCTGATGCCGGCACGGGCACGACACGTGTTTGAGTCGGCACGGCACGGGCACGATACGGTTGGGGGCACGACACGCGGGCACGGTAGTGAGCAGGAACGGCCCAGGCACGACATGGTAGCGGGCCTTGCTGGCACGTGCACGACACGGCACAAGCTTGAGTCGGCACGACACGGGCACAACACGAAGTGGGCACGGGCACGACACGGCACGGTACGGGCAGGACACATAGAGGTGTCAAACGGGCCGGGTTGGCACGGGCATGACACGGACAAAAAAAAAGAAAATAAACTTTTAAAATAATTTATATGATTAATAAATTTTGAATCAAAATTCAAACATGAACAAAAAATATATACCATACACATGTTACATATACATTGCCTTTTATGTAATAAAGATTTTGAAAAAAAAAATCAATTTATTTTGGTGAAATTGAATTATTAATTATATGATTTATATCAAGTAAAAAAAGAAAAGAAGTCATGAACAAAAAAATAAAATACAAAAATAAAATAAAATAATAATTATTTTTAGACAGAGAGAGAGAGTTGGACAAAAAAAGAAAAAAAAAACACCTTGAGCGCCCAAGGTAAGGTTAGGCGCCCAAGGTCCTCCCTGGTTTACACCTTGGGTGCCCAAGGTGAGGTTGGGCGCTCAAGGTATCCCTTGGGCGCCCAATATGGGTTCAGATGTTAGTTTGTGCTTTGGCTTGGCTTGGTTGTTTTAGCACTAATTTCGACGATCGAAACCGTTAGATGTGTAAGGCTCTTTCAACATTCTGCTTGTAAGAATACAAATAATTTGATATGCACCATGTGAGGTGATGTTGCAATTGGTCATATATGTTCGTCCATGATAATGTTGCTTCTTTGAACATCTCACCAAGTCACCACAAACTATCGCTTTATCCTCTTGTTGATTTAAGTTGCTTGTCAGATGTGTAATATGGTTGTTTGAGGACGGTACTAAGATATGGCCAACCAAAGCTTAGGCAGTCTGGAGTGAATACGGGGAATGGTATGTTAATGTGCAGACACTATAAAGAGAGAGAGATTGACTCAAAGTCTTGTTTATTTCCCTCCATATTCATATATTTTACCTTCTTACCTTTTCTTTTCTATGATGATTAGTTGAATGTTCAGGTATGATGGAACAATTGAGGGAATAATGCTAAATGGGTACTTTTTTCGCTATGATGAGTGGGGTAACAAGGAAGAGGTATGCTTTTTTCACTCATTCTAAGTTTCTAACTACTAAGTCCAACCTCTGTAGAGATTTAACTTAGCCGGTTTTCTTCATTAATTTTGTTCAAGTTCTAGTCATTTGCTGACACTAATTTAACTGCATTTTCCTAGCTCTATTGCTTTCACAGATCTACAGCTTGCTTGGTGATATGTTGATACTAGCTACTGTGATATGAATGGAAGGTCCTAATATACTCCATGAAGAGCTACGCAGAACCATCAAGCATGCGCTTGAATGTCAGAATTTTTATATCAAGCAGATGTTTCATTTTTCTGTAGGCTAGGCTAGACTTTGCCATAAAGCTTCGTAGAGTGCATGTTGATGTGCAACTAACCAAAGTCTTTTTATGTGTTTGCAACTGCTGCTACTAGAGTACTGCTGCTATGAAAAGACTGCTGCTACTGCTGTTTTAAGGAAAGTGATCGAAGGAGTGATTCAAATTATTGTTACCACTACTGGATTCCTATGTTTAATTTGCTGCTACGTACAGTTTCCTATGTTCAATTTGCTTCTATAAGAATATTGGCTTCTTAATATAATTAATGTTTTCATTAGTACTTTTGTACAATCTGCAGTTTTTATTATTTAATTAGTCTATTACTTAATTAAATTGTTAATTAGTATAATTAATTAATTAATTAATCAAGTTTTTCCTATAATGAATTCTAAAAAAAATAAAAATAAAGAATTACTCACGCTTTTTTGAAAAAAATGAGGTTTTTAAGGAATTATAGACCACGTTTTTTTTTTTAACAAACCGAGACCTAAAATACCGTAAAAGGCCACGGTTTTACTAAAAACTGAGATGTTATAATGTTAAAAGGTCACGGTTCTACTAAAAACTGAGATTGTATCAAACACAAAGATCACGGTTTTTTTTTTAATAAACTGAGACCTAAAATACCATTAAAGATCACGGTTTTGCAAAAAATTGAGATGTTATAATGTTAAAAGGCCACAGTTTTACTAAAAACTGAGATTGTATCCTACACAAAGATCACAGTTTTTTTAGAACCGAGACATTAAGTACCTTATTGGTCACGTTTTTATAGTATTAATCTCGGTTTATAAGGGACTTTTATCACGGTTAAAAACCGTGATTGAAAAAATAGGACTTTTGGTTACACCTTGATAGACCACGGTTTTGAATGCGTGATTAAAAGTGAAAGGTCACACCAAATAACCGAGATCTTTGTCTATTTTTGTAGTAGTGTATAAATAATACAGTCTATGTATAGTTGAGGAGAAGTCTATGTGCACATATTTCTGTCCGCAAATTTGAACACATGTATCTTCGGAGTCGTAGATACACGTAGATCCACCAGTAACGCATAAGTGGTAGTTAACTCATGCGGTAGAGTTTTTGGATGCCTCGGGATCGAGTCTCATGGATTATTAGACACTTATCGATACCCAAACAACTTGACTTTTCACTCAAATGATCCAAAATAGCTATTTAAAAGATGATTTCCGGTCCTAAAAATAATGTCAATAGCTTTCATTTCAAGATCATACGAGATTTAAATCAAGCCTTTATTCGTTTTTAACAAAACCGAAGATCAGTATTGCATTCACTTTACAGTTAACTTTTTCTCTCCATATTTTTACAAAAAATATTAGACAATACAAGTTGACTCCTATTAAAGTAGCGCCAGCCCCAATTCAAAATCATGGTCCCCCGTTGATTGTCTTGCCTCTTCTTGCTTCCCACAATAATTAACAACCCTAGAATTAGATTAGGGGCACCCTCGGCCTTCTGATCGTGTTATGGATGACCCGGATGTGTTTTGATTTTTTACTAGTAAAAATAAACCAAAATTAAGTTAAAATTGCCGAATGCATCCGGGCCGTCCAAAACAATAAAAGGAATATAAATGTATTTCTTGGTAGAAATTACACTCAACACCCAAAACATCAAAAAGTTGATAGATTGGGCATAACAGTTCCATAACTTTTAAATTGATGCACAAGCGTCACAAATCGCACGGATGACCTAAAAGCCCAAAAGAGACTAAACAAGCATTACATGTCCAAGATATACAACTAACAAGTAGTATAACTGAGATGGCCTAAATAAATATTCCGGCAGTTTTCAGGGCCACAAACATGTCAACTATGAACTAGCCAGCCATCCAATAGCAGACGATACAAGCCTCCTTGATCACGTGGTTGATGGTGTTCCCATTCGGATCTGGGGATCCTGTAGTGTTGCATCGGATTACAGGATGCCCGGTTCCGTTTCCCAATAGCAGAAGATGCCCAAGTAACTTGGCACACAATACTTGTTTTTTCAATGTTATCGATTTGAATCAACAGTCAACAGTTGGCATTGAGATTGAGTAGTCACTTGATATTTCCTTTTTGTTTCGTACAGAAGGTCTCTAATGGGGCAGGGAGATGCATGATTAAAAATTAATGCTTTAAATTTCTTGTTTGGTGTGAAAGCTAATTAGCTAACCAATTGTCGGGAGCGGCCAGGTGGGGGAGGTAAGAAGTTGACTTTATACATAGACAATTATACTAGGGGAATTCAACCAAAGAGCCCGCGTGATACTGCATGATTAGTAATGAGAGAATAAACACTTTGAAGTTACTATGCAACCGCACCAATCATGCAGTGTCACGCAGGTTATTGTGGTGGAGTGTTGTGTCTCTAGTATCATTGTTTATATTTTGTTATCAAAGTATGTTATTAGGTTCAAATGGAATCGTGCTCTTTTATTAAATTCCAACGTGGAATGTGAAGGCTCACGTACCAACTGTAGTAAGACTCTCAATGCAGGTGTCTAATGGGGTTGGGCAGTGGCCGGGGGAGGTGACTTTGTGCAAAGATGTGTTAAAACGTGTTTTTAAGGTCCTATGCAAAGATTTGGAAAAAAAAAACTAGCCGGAAGGGCTTGTTCGGACAAGGTTTTCGTAAAGCAGTTTTACGAAAACCTACCCCGATCAAGCCCTTCCGCGTACTATTTTTTGCCAAATCCTCGCGTAGGACCTTGAAAACACGTTTTAAACACATTTAACGGTTCCGATCATCGAAATTAGTGCTAAAACAACCAAGCCAAGCCAAAGCACAAACTAGCATCTGAACCCACCTTGGGCGCCCAAGGATACCTTGCGCGCTCAACCTCACCTTGGGCGCCCAAGGTGTAAACCAGGGAGGACCTTGGGCGCCTAACCGTACCTTGGGCGCTCAAGGTGGTTTCTGAGTACTGTTTGTTTTTCATTCATTCTGTCATAATTAGTGCTATTTCAAGTGAACCTAACTCACCTATCGATCCACCACCACCAGTCCACCCCCGATCCACCATCACCAGTGAACCTAACTCACCTCTCTGTGTGTGCTATCTCTCTCACCAATCCACCACCACCACCAGTCCACCACAACACCACCACATCCACCACCACAAGTCCACAGCCGACCCTAATTATGTAAGTTGTAATAGCTTTCTTTCTTTATTTTAATTTATTTTATTGAAATTAGATAGGGTATTGGACGGGTATCCTTTCTTTTGTAATTTCAAATTTTCAATTATGTAAGTTGTAACTTATAGTGAAGTTGTATTTTCGATCAAATAAATTAAGTTGTAACTTGTTTGTAAGTTGAAATTGTCCAAAATTGATTAAATAGATTTTCAAAGTTTACTTTATGAGTTTTGTATCCTCCGTTCCAATAATTGAAAATTGATGGCACGGCACGATTTTAAAAGGCACCGCACTACACATGATTAAGTAAAAAAGTCGGCACGACATGGCATGGCACGACACGATTCAAAAAAGCACGATACCAAGGTAAACGGATCGGCACGGCACGACATGACATGATTAAAAAGGCACATCACGACACGACACGATAAAAAAAATGCACGGCACGACACAACACGATGAAGTCAACGGAACGGCACGGCACGACACGATTAATTAATCGGGCACAGAACGGCCCGTCACGACTTTTGAAAGGCACGACCCGACACACTAAAGTAAATTGGCACGGCACGAGCACGGTATGTCACGGCACGGCGTGACAAGATAAAGTAAACGGGTCGGGCACGGCACGGCACGAAGCACGGTTGGCACGGAAGATGAGTGGCACGGCACGGCACGGCAATCACGTTTGACACCTCTATTTACCCTGTAAGCTTCAACCTCACCCAAGTAAGGGGTTCTCCAATTTTTTTTTTCTTTTCTCTTTCTTTAGGGTTTCCCCAATATCTGTTGAAGTGTGTACGATCAACTTGTGTATCCTAATGACAGTTTCGTAGTTAGATAATTTTTTTTGGTATTCTAGTGATACAAGGATATAGATGCGCACTCAAGATTTTTGTAAGCTGTTGCCAAACAAAAAACGTCCAGGATTGCATGCGGACATTGTTCTCTCCACCAAATCACACTTCTTTAGTATCTTCATCAAGTGAATAGTTGAGGGGATCATTTAAAGGTAAAATTATTACTTTATGTCATTTAACTAAAGTTTAGATTTTCAGCTATACATTAAATTTGGTTTTCATCGATCTTTGTTCGCAGAGTGACAAGCAAAGAACACAAGCATCAAGCCATGGTTGATGTTATCTCCTTCGTAGTGCAACAACTTGGGTATTTATTCACTGAAAAAGTTGTGTTTTTACTAGGAGTTAGAGATGATGTGACATGGTTGAGAGACGAATTGCAATGGATGATGTGCTTCTTGAAAGATGTAGAAGAAAGAGAACAAAATGTAGATAACCGGATGCGCCAATGGATATCAGACGTTAGAGATTTGGCTTACGATGCTCATGATATTATTGATGACTTCATCCTCAAAGTTGAAGAGCGAGAAAAGACTTTAAAAAAGATGTGGTTAAAAGATCGCTTTAAGAAGTCATTTTCCTTTTCCAGCAAACATGCTAGTCTCACCAAACAAACAAGTCTCTGTGGTATTGAAGAGGACATAAAAGCACTAAAGACTAAGCTTGAGGAGATCCAACGAAATTGTGAAATTTTCAATGTCAAAGAAGGATCAAATTGTAAGAATGAGAAAATAAATCAAATACGGAGAGAGAGACCATATGAAGAAAATGACCATGTTGTAGGCTTCGAGGAGGATTCCAAGAAATTGATGTTACAGCTTGACGAGGAAGTGAAGTATCGACGTGTGATATCAATCGTGGGCATGGGAGTTCTAGGTAAGTCGACTATAGCTCGGAAGCTTTACAACACCAAGGGTGTCGTGCATGGGTTTCTGTGTCGAAAGATTATAACATTCAAGAACTTCTTCAAAGAGCAATAAAATCTTTCAAGAACCCAAAAACCAAAGAGGAACTTGAATTGATAGAGAAGATGAAAGTAGAGGATTTGGAGTCTTATTTACATGATTATTTGGGAGGACATCGATACTTACTCGTGCTTGATGATGTATGGGACATAAATGCTTGGGCAAGCTTGAGGAGAGCCTTTCCAGACAACAAAAATGGAAGCAGGGTAATTGTGACAACCCGAAATAAAGGTATTGCCAGGAAATATTGCGATGAAGAAACATGTGTTCATGAGCTCCCATTCTTGAAGGGAAAAGAAAGTTGGGAACTATTTTGTACGAAAGCTTTTCCCAACTATGACGACGTGGGTGACAATAAAAATTCTTGCCCTCCAAGCTTTGAGAGTTTGGCAATAGATATGGTCAGCAAATGTCGCGGCTTACCCTTAGCCATAGTCGTGTTGGGAGGGCTATTGCGTGGAAAAAGTTTGAATGCGTGGAAAAAGTTGAAAGACCGCATCTGACGCCATGTAAGGAATGACTCGGATCATGTTAACTTGATATTGGAATTAAGTTTCAATGATTTGCCTCATCACTTGAAGCCGTGCTTTCTTTACTTTGGATTGCTTCCTGAGGACTATGAAATTGAATATAAAAGACTCTATTAGTTGTGGGAAGCAGAGGATTTCATAAAAGAAAGTGAGGAACCATTTGAGGGAGCATATATGCAAGAGTTAATGGATAGAAGATTGATTCAAGTAGCTGAAACACAGTGGGGGAGAATCACAAAATGCCGGGTGCATGATTTGCTCCGTGATCTTGCAATCGAAAAGTCGAAGGAGATAAATTTCCTTTATGTCTATGATGGAACTATTCATTCAGTGCTCGCCCCTCCCAAAGTGCCGACGACTAGCCTCTCATTGTGGATTTATAAGGTTTGTTTCACAAAATCGTTCAGAACTACACTTACGAACACTCTTGTGTTTTAATCCTGAAATGGTATCGTCTAAAGATGCACAGTTAGAAACTTTATTCACGAAGTTGAGATTGCTAAGAGTGTTGCATATTGAGAAACTTTCTTTTGGACCTTCCGACAAAACAGTGGAAACAAAACTATCTCGTGATATAGGAAAACTGATTCACTTGAGGTACTTGCGGCTAAGTGGCATCGGCTTAGCTGAGCTCTTGCGGTCCATAGGTAACTTTCGTGCCTTACAAACCTTGGAGGTAATTCAGGCTCATCCGATTACATTACCTAATGAAATATGCAATGCAATGCAGCTAGAACATTTATTTGGAGCTTTTAAGTGGCCATTTCGAGTGGACAATTTGACGAACCTTGAAACCCTCAAAAGTGTTGTGGTTGAGGACCAAATGGTATTCAAACCAACGGATTTAATCAACCTTCGTGAGCTCTGGGTAAAATTTCAGCCTAATGGTAATAAAGTCACACTAGACTCTATTGGAAGATTAAGAAACCTACAATCCTTGGATCTGACTACTTCGGGCAGGTTTGAAATTCCTTCATTGCAACCGCTTTCTCATTGCCAAAACCTTCTCCAATTGAGATTGAGGTTACATTGGAAGCCACCAACAGAGGTCCACCATTTCCCGCAAGGTCTCAAATACCTCTACATAGGTGCAAGAGGACTTTCTGAAGATCCTATGGCAGTGTTGGAGAAGCTTCCAAGTTTGACTATTTTGCACTTAGAGCATTATTGTGGATCTAAATTGGCTTGCTCTGCTGAAGGATTTCCTAAACTTGAGTTCCTAGTAGTAGTTACTAATGGTTCTACTGGGGAGCTAGAAGTGGAAGAAGGAGGAATGCCTATTCTTAAGGGTTTGTGTATGAACAAATTTCATCTTTCCAGCATTTCAGAGAGGCTACATTCGATCCCCTCCACACCCAACTTCAACTCCTATGTTTGGCCTTATTAAGTAATATAACTTATTACTTGCAACTAATAGCTCACTCCTTTCAAAAGGTGAAATACGATCTTTTTATTGTCTATTTTCTCGCATTGGTGATTTTGTTTGAATTAGTGGGTGTAGTAATCTTCTTTGGCTTCATTTTGATTAACCTCATGGAGCCATGTTACGTGTGTGATCAGTAATAAGATAAAAGGTGTTTGGTTGTGTTGTTCATTATCAATTCAGTGCTGTTAAGCATTCCCGATGATGAATATAGGTCATTGCTTGTAAGAGCATCTTCAATGAGTGTGGTATCTAGCGTATAAGTGGTGTGTGCTAAGAACTAATAAACCAATATGTGTTTTAAGTGCTACAATAATTGTGTTATTTAGCGTTGTCCCTATGTTTGGTGCAGAAATAAGTAGCATAAAATGCTCTTTACTTGAATAGGTCTCATGTATAGCTCTTCATTACATCTAATGATCAGATCATGTTACGGTAATTTGTTTATCGAATTTGGCAGGGACATAATAACTCAGATGATGACGTCGAGGAGAAGAAACACCGTCACCACCACCACCACCACCACCATTGCTAGCACTATGATGACTTAATGGAAATGCTAGAGGCCTTCCAAACGGCATTCCTACCATAGTAAGCTACTTTTGAGTAAAGAGAAGGTTGTGTTTTCCTCTTTTCGTCTGATTTTGAAGTGATATATACTTCAAGTTGTGTGATGTATACTTCAGGTTATGTGGTATTGTATTCACTTCTTTAATGTGTTCGGATGTTTTGATGCTTTGGTGCAATAAAATTGTCAAAACATTTGGGTTTGTGTATTCATCTTTCCTTCTAGGCTTTACACAATATCATCGGTTATTTGAGGATATCATCGATGTTAGTTATGTATTGTGGAGATTGGAGATAGAATCTTCTTTTAGCCATTCAAGGATTTGCCATGTCCTCCATGGCCAGTTAATGCCGGCTTTCACCGCACAACAATCACAAAGACATTTTGTGCTCTATTGAATCGCAAGAAAGAAAATATGGAAATATGGTATTAATCTGTGTAGTCATGTAGGGAAGTCCTATTTTGCCGTAATCCACGATGAGAAGAGAATGATGTCTACAGATTTAAAAGAAATTAATATGGAGTTGGCTATAAATCATTTTGTAGTTTTCTTATTAACAAACTAAAAAATAATAATTAAGCATACACTTTTTATTCATTTCATGTGAAAATGGGTAACATATAACATTTTATTAAATTGATTTGATGTAAGTCTGCCTTGACATTGATATGATGCAACAAAATATCCAAATTGAACTTCGAATGAGATGGAGGATGGAGCCACATACAATAGGGTATGGATGATGTGGTATCCGTGTAGTGCATCCGAGCCGTCCAAAAATGCATCCGAGGGCCTGGATTGAAATGCACTTTTTGTTTTCTTTTTCTGTTTTTTTTAAATCCAGATAACACTTTCAATCCGGACCGTTGGTTGCAATGTTGGACGGACCGGATGCACCGAGAGAGTACCCGTACCCAAATTCTTCTCTCAAATCATAGTGCGAGAATGGAGAAATGAAGTAATGAGGTCCACGTCTCCGCCACGAGCCCCATGAGCCCATCAAGTATCTCTTATCCCCGCTCGCACTCTGTTCGTTGTCCGCGGGTCTATGCCATGGCCTATTGTATGTTTGCATGGTCACGTGACTCACGCCGGCCCATGTAGGGTTAGACCCCGTTCCAAAAAGTTTGATTTTTTGACTTTTTAGTTTTCCATATTTTATGAGACATAATTTTTCTCACATACGTTAACAAAAAATTTACAAAAATCCAAAAAAACAAGCTTAGTGGAACGGGCCTTGCCTTTGTTTCCTGTAGAACTAAACACAGTTACCGTAAACTAGATAATTAATTGATTAAGAGAGTCTAATACCACATGTTAGTCATCTCACTAATAAACTTAACAGAAAAGAAAAGAAAAGAAAAGAAGAAGTAATCACACTTGATAATGTGGACTCCCTTTCTTTGTAAATACCCAAGCTCTTTGGATGACTTTGACGTAAATCAATTTTTATAAGTAATGTGTGTTAAGTGATATTGTCATATTTTGGGTATTTATAATGGAATGGAGTGTACTGTGATTTCAGGAATTACTGTTGTCGAAACCCTAGCTCGAGAATGGAAAGTCGTCCTTCCAGAGCCGGTTCATAGATTTCAGAAGTTTAAATCGAACTTATTATACAAGGCCCACCCTACAGTTTGCAACTTTGCATACGAAAATTGGGCTCTGCGTCCTTCGATGCGTTACTCTACCTCCAGAGTCATACACCTTGGTGGCAAGTTGTTCCTCCTACTCTTACCTTAAGAATGATAGGTTCCTCCAGCCGCAC
This sequence comes from Gaultheria prostrata, assembly GCA_036023075.1. Classification (NCBI taxonomy): domain Eukaryota; kingdom Viridiplantae; phylum Streptophyta; class Magnoliopsida; order Ericales; family Ericaceae; genus Gaultheria; species Gaultheria prostrata. The sequence goes on along the minus strand of JAXBDA010004001.1, from coordinate 6,770 downwards.
GGCTCCTTCTGACGCAGCTCCTTCAGCCCTAGCGGCTCCTCCAGTTACAACAGCTCTTTGTTGCGCCCTAACCACCACCACTTTCGCCGCCCTATTCGAACCCTCCTCGCCAATGAAGTTAATCTAGGTAATCATATTCCTATTCTTACTCAAGTAAATTTTTGGGAATTTGGTTCCAAATAATCATATTTCTATTTCCACTTAAGATTCTGGTTATTTAAACAAAGAAAAAGGCACCAAAAAACAATTCTCGTACCACAAATTTTGCTTCTTCTTTTTTTCACGAAACATTTTGTTTGAAGTTCAACTTTTAATTCAAGAAAGAAAAAAGTTTCAAGTTCAACTTTTAGTTCAACATTTTGTTTGAAGTTTCAACTTTTAAAAATATAATCTTAATTGATATTCTTTGAATATTAAGTAGTCAATGGTTGGTAGTAATTGATAAGATTTGCTAATTAAAGAGATACTAATTGTTTACATATATAACTATACTCAAGATTTATACGCATGTTCCTATTTATATGTATATGTATAATATAGTATATGTACTATGTATAACTGGGTACGAGGGGGTCTGGGGCGGATACTGGTATTCGGGGGTGGGGATTACAAAATCATCCCCGCTCCATATCCGAGCGGGTTTTTTTCATATCCTACCATACCCGCTACTATTGGAGAAAATCTTGGGTGATCCCCGCCTCGGGCATCCACTGGATATGGGGAAATTGCCTTCCATATTCTCGAACATTGAGGCCCAACACTATACCCAAAGCTACTTTACTCCGTAAAAAATGTTTCATTTTCTTTGCTTGGAGAACTAGGCCCATTTTTATTCGAATTAAGTGTGGGCATTTATTCACAACAAGCCCAGCCCAAACCTGCAAATCTAGCCCTGATAATCGAAGTCTGGTGTGTTCGTCATTTCTCACCCAATACTTACTCTTTCTTCAAAAGCCCACAAACTTAAAGGGGTGTTTGGCCATCTCATTTTTTTATTTTTTATTTTTTGCATTTTGCTTTTTTCTTTTTACTACATTTTTTGCTTTTTAGATTATGGCCATAATGTATTTTAAATTTATAAAGTGTTTGAGAAATATGTGCAGAATATATTTTACAACATGATTAGTGTTTGAGAAATATATGCATAATACATTATGTAGGTCGTTCATATCACCTACTTTTCAACAACGTTTTTTCATATTTTCACATAAGGAGAAATAGATAAACACACCCTAAAAAAGAATTTTGTGGGGGTCCCAATCCCAACTCGTAACGTTTTTTCACATTTTCACAGAAGGAGAAAAAGATATACATGCCCTAAATAAGAATTTCTTAAATGGTCAAACTCACCCAAAAATAGTAATCTAACTTTCAATCTAAAGTAACATGTGTCTACACTCCACATACCGGTGCCCTCGTGTATGTCGAAATACAAACGTGTGCATTATTGATTTATAATTTTCTCGCCAAACAGAGAATTGCTATAACCTCTACCCAAGCACGCAGCCGGTTGTCTTAGCCGGCATCCGGTTCTGAAGTAAGGGCGAAGTTTGGGGGTTAGTTTCAGACTCAACCCCGAATAAAGTAGCCATTTCCGGTGCAGCGGATTCCGACGGTCTCTCCTACGACGGTTATTCGTTTAGTTTTAAATTTGTAATTTTTCTGTTTTGTTGTACTCCTCTGTTGGAGCTTTTCTATTCCTTAATCTTTGTGGAATCTTTGCAATCCGGTGCTGGTATTTCTTTTACGCACTCAGTATATTCTCATCCAAACCACATGGCTAACCCGATTATCGGGAGTTTTTATTTTTCGATGGGCTCCGATTTGGGATTTATAGCCCTTTGGACGGTTTTTGAGTAATCAAAACGTACTGATGAGTTCAATAAAAAAAAAAAAAAGTTTTGTGAAAAGGGGCATATAAAGTGACTGTACTGATTGACCATTTCATAGATATTTATTAATGTGGGATGGCTTCAATTATGTGTTCTTTATGAGGACTCCTAGGAGATAATAAAGGACTTGTACTGACAAGCTAACAAAGATAAGCTCGACATTGGCCATACCTTATCCAAATCGAATAAAAGTACAATCATCTACACCTAGGAAATTTCATCGAACTATACTTAATGGTTACCCTACAATTACATTTTACATGTAAATAAATTACAAACTTTTTTTTTTTTACTTCTTTCTCCTGGCTCGTGTGTTTGGGCTTTTGCTAATCCTCGGAAAAAAATAGTTCTCTCATTAGATATGTATCAGATAATTAATTATCGGGCTTAAGCCCCAAAGCATGTGACACCCGGTACTTATTCCATATTAGTGGGTGACACAAAACATGAGTACTATAGAGTTTTATATTTTGATTACTCGGGGTGTCTGCGGGCCAACTTCTTTGAGAGAAATATCAATCACACTGTCTACTAGCGGGGGGACTATCTAAGGTTGGGACAAAATTTCGGGTGAACTGACCTCATAAGTGATGATAGCACTTTGAAAGTTTGGAACTGCATAACTTAGACGAAAAAACCCCCTAAGTTTTAAACATTGACCACCAGGCCTGAAGTATTACCCATCACAAAAAAGGAAAGATATAGTTCTCTCATTACATATGTACCAGATAATTATCGGTTTTAAGCACCTATAGTATGTAACACCCGGTAAGTGTTTCACATTAGAGGGCCATGCTATATACAGTTTTTTTGTGGTTAACAAAGGCTGTATCTGACGCAAAACTTTCATAGTCATTATCGGAGAACCGATCTAGAGTCGGGACAAAATTCTGTATAGACTGACCCATAAGTGTTGATACCACTAAGGAAGTACTTTAACAAGTTATTGGGCAAATAAAACATGAAATGCTAAAGAGTAGTTTCATAAAGAGAGCGAGAAATTAAATTCTTAATTATTGGTCCAACTTTTGATGTTCAAACCTTTTAACTTCATTTTTTAGAATCATAACCTTGACCAATAATTGATTCATTGTTAATTAGTTGGCTAATTAATTCGCATTAATTAAGGATTATTGCCATGCGGTCAATATCACATTGCACGGGGAGTTTTTAACTTGTCATTAGGAATTAAGATAACATATCTTAGCCGGGCTTACTTGTTGGTAATTGTGCCAAGTGAGGTTGGATTAGTTGAAGATTGAGAATCGAATATTGAAAAAATGCACCAATCTTATATAAATTTTATATATCCTTGTAGATAAACTTGTGTTGCGTAACAGCCATGAGAGTAGAAATGGTTTGTCCTTCGGAAGTGGAAGTGATTATTGAGGATATCCGGAATATGGTCTAAGAGTTTTGGAGTTGTGTTTTTCGGTTTGTTCGAATCAGAGATTTGCAAATGCAGTGACAAATGAGCTGGCTCGTGTAGGTTTGGGAGGGTCGGGAACAAGCACTTGAGAGTTCCGGCCACCGGATTGGTTAATTTCTTATATCGATAGAGATTGTCTATCAATTTAATATATTGGTTTATTCAAGTTCTTAATACTCCATATGCTACCATTTTGACAAAAAAAAAAAAAAAAACAGCCATATATTCTTAGTTATTTGCCAAAATACTTGTGATATCGCGATTGAGGAGGATCAAAATTATACTATATAATACAGGCAGATGTAAAAAGTTCTCAAAAGACAAATAAAAAGATATTTTTTAAATCTTTTTCGTCTTTAGTGAATCTTTTTTTAAACAATTGGTCATAATTTTAAACATATTCAGATTCCTCGCAAAAGGACAAATTTTCATCCAAAAAAGATTAGCGTGTAAATCGTAAAAATATAGGCCAAAAGAAAAAAAAAACTTTAAATAATTTAGGACAAGTGCACCCTTGTTCTGAACGTAGTTTTATGTACTTTCCCCATCATGCATTATCTGTATCATTTTCCAAATAAAAGAATAAAGCACGTTTGTGCATAATTTTTAAAAATTCTTCACAACAATTCAAAAGAACAATTCATATCTTGATTTGTTGCCAAAAAAAATAGTAATAATAAGCACGAAAAGTTTTGTTTTTATATGAAAAGTGACAAACGCTAAAAAGCTTAAACTCAATACGAGGCAGAGGAGTCATTGGTTAGTATATTCTCGTAGGCAGGGGCGGATTTACGGGTGCAAGCGGGGCTCCGGCCCCCGAACACTTTTCGATTATCTCATTATTTATACTAAATTTTAGATTTCATTTATAAAAATTATGAAGAAATGTCCCCCTCAAAATTATGTTTTCAAGTATACAAGGATAATATTTTGTTGTTAGTTTATGAATACATGTGATTTTGTCCCCGCGTATTAAGAATTCTGCGTCTGGCACTGCTCATAAGTCTACTCTGATGCAAGGAATGCTGTTCATAAGTTCGGTTTTTTTTGTTGTTTTCTGTTTGTGATCGACATTCACGAAGAAGGAAAATGTTTCACCATGTGAAAAACAGGAGCAATAAATAAAAGACGTATAATGGATACCTTGAACTTGGATTGCAAGGGACAAAATTCGTCCATGAATCTCCTACTTTGTCGAAGGGAGTGTGATTGTACCGTGTCATGCACCCTATCCGACCGTCTATTGTGAAAATATACGGTTCGGATTAAATTCAAGCAATGGTTGTCATATGGAGTTGAATTTGATCCGAGCCGTGTATTTTCGCAACGACCGGCTGGATGGGTGCATGGCCTAGTGCACAACAAGACCCCCAAATCCATCTCATCCTTGGAATAGATTTTTGGTAAGGATGAGATTACTTTTTCGTGGTATTTATAATATTCCAACCAATAATAGGAGGGAGGTTAATGTTGAACAAAATTACATTAATTCGAAGGTATTAAGTTTAGAGCTCGTTTGGATGTGGGTTGAGGTGACCGGATGACATTGGGCCCCGATAACTAATTTCGGGCCCACGCATCATTTATGTTTTAGCACCACATTTTCCATCCATAGGATTTATGGACTCATCTCTTTTAATCAACTTTCAACCCTCTTACTTATTCCCACCGCAAATCCTACCCATATTTAATCTCCCATCCAAATATACCACCTTAACCCAAAATTATAGTTGGTATATTTCAAACTAACAAAAAAAAAAAACATTTTAATTTATTGAAACAAAATATTATAACTTCATTGTTGAAAAGTATAAAAAAATTAGTTTTATAATTATATAATCGATGTGATGTATAATCCAATAAAAAAACATATTGTTCCAAATAAAAATAAAAACTTGTCTGTGGACCTTTCCCTTTTCATTGAAATTTGAAAAGGGATGCTATTTTTTAAAAATTGCAAAGCATTTTGAAAAATTATGGTTGGTATATTTTTAACAAACGAAAAATCATTTTAATATTCAATAATTTCAATTTACATACGAAATTATTAAAATAAACTAGTATAGCTTTATTTATTTATTTATTTTTGTCATTCGATATACATCAGTGGGGGGTTAGCGGCGAGTTAGTGAGTTAGTCCATATGGGGTTTAGAAGCTATCCATAAGCCGTAGGTCTAAACCCCAAACGCTTCTGCTGAGGCTCGAACCCTGGTCTCGCTTGTGAGAGAACCATGAGATAACCGCTAGGCTACAAGCCCTTGGTTAGCTTTATTGTTGAAAAGTTAAAAAAATTACAAAAAATTAATTAATTAATTTTTTAATTTTATGGTAATTGATTTAATGCATAACCTAATATGGGAGTGCACAAGGGCAAATATGTCATTTGTCAACTTTTTACATCATCCACCAAATTTTATCCTCCTTTTTTACAAAATCATCCAAATCAAGTACTCCGACTATGTTATCCCCATTTTTATGAATGCCACATCAATATAAGTTCACTATTCATAACTAATAGTCCTTATTATCTTATTTTTTAGTAATATTATATCTACCCAAAGCCCATCTCGCATCCAAATGAGCCGTTAGGTCCTTATTTCGTCCGAGGCCTATGTCTACGGCGTGTTTGGGAGCTTAATTGTTTAACTTTTTTCATTTTATTTTTTACATTTTCAGCCTTTTGAACTATGGCCACATCTATTATGAATCTGTTACCCTTGTAGTATTTTTTCATTTTGTTTTTGTTTCGAGGGTCAAGGTATTTGGATCAACTTACGCGTGTAGCAACTATCTCTTTCTACACTCCAGTCAAAAGCACGTCATCAATGCCAAGACAAGGAGAGTCTCAAGAAAAATTGCTCTCTTGCGGACCTAAACCCTAAGAACTGAACATTGGCCAATTATATGTGGATTGAGCACCCACTAACTAACCTGACAAACTCTTGGACTTACGTAGTATTTATTGTACGATGCAAAATAAAGCTCACCATGGATTTCATATTCATGATTGGAATGGATAAATTGTTCGGAGTATTTTTCCCCTTGAAAATGACAAGGATAAATTCAAAATAAGGTTAGACCCTATTCATTAATTTGTACGAAAATGGTGAGAAAATCAACTTTCGTGTTATTAACTTTCTAAGTGGTCACTTAAATTTAAAATTTTTGCATTTGTATGCAATTATTTATGTACAAAATAAATTTTTTATTGAAACTCTAGACCAGTACGTTAACGTTAGTAAACAAGCTCGAGTTCGACTCAAACCTTGGTAAACTCAGCTCGTGCTTGGCTCGTCTTTTCATTGAACTCGAACTTAGCTCGAATTTGTTTAAAAACTAAATGAACGAACCTAAATATCTTAAAACTCGACTCAATTCTACTCAATTACAGCCCTAGTGTGACTGTAGGAGCTCAAGACCCTCGACGAGGAAAGTCTTTTGTGAGTAG
>JAXBDA010004000.1:0-31262 GCA_036023075.1 Gaultheria prostrata | reverse complement strand
TCCAAATCCATATGGTTTGGTTATGGTCCACTAAAAATCATACCCATCGGATATCGGTTTGGATTTGGGTATAGATAAATACTTTGGGTTTGGGTATGGTAATAGCAAAATCCAGACCAAACCGATCTATTGTCATCCCTAGTTCGCGCAGTTTAGCTCGCTTTTTTCTTAAAACTTGAACCCAACTAGTTTTTACGTCCGGCTAATAATTAAAGTAAATAGGATTGGCTTTAAATAATTCTGGAAGCTTGATACAGTCGATGCATTTCATATTGCATGTTTCATAATTGTAGGCCATTCAAGGCAAAATGTTTAGTAGAAATAAAAGTTAGGCTCTTCTTGGCTTTTGGCTTTCAGTTAAAGTGTTCTTATTATTTTTTTTAGTACAGTACTGGAAACAAAAAAGAAACTAATGACGTTCGAACGTCACTCCTCTCATGTCGAAATGTTCTAAAAGTAAATGTAATGCCTAAGTGGACATGCTTGGCAATTTAAAATGTCATAGCTCTTTTTGACTTGCATGAAAAAATGTCGTGCTTGTTTATCGGTGCACACTTCAAATTTGTTTTTGCTTACTACGAGCCCAGACCATCAATTGTATGCTTTCTTTCATCTTATTAATTGGGTTTTTATTGAAATAAGATCCGATAATGACGAATTTAAAGTGGGGAAAAGACAAATTGTTGTCCAATTTTTCACTAACCGAAGTGGTACTTAGTTACTGAAGTATACTGTAATTTATACTTGACATGGACCCATCTGGGGGGGCAAGTAGCGACTCTTGGAGGGCTACATTAATAGCTTTTGTGCAAGATATTAATTGTACTGATACATTTGACTTCGAGAAACACAATTAAGCTTCTTGAAAATACAAACAGGTGATCATATGCATAGACGATAGTGAAGAAGACCTGATAGGGTTGATGTACTAATTGAAAATGCCGAAAAACAAAGAACAAATATGATGTTACTACTTCGCTCTCTTCATCCTGGGTTTTTTGTCCATTTTTTAGCATGCTTGTCCTTTTAAATTTCTTATCTTTTTCTTGTTTTTTCTCCTACATGTGTGTCATTTTAAAATTTCGATCTATAAGGTTTTTTTTATGATTCCCTAAAACGGACAAGAAATTCAACTGTGGGTCAATTGCATCCTTGTCCATCACTAATAACCCAAAAAAACTGGAGTAATAACCTAGTTAGTGAAATGGGGACAATCCAGAAAGATGCAAGACAGACTATGGGTCACGTATCAATGAATCTAAAAAAATTTAGAGAAATTTCTTAGGATCCACAGCTTCTCTTCTATCTCTCAACAATTTTACTTTGCTTGTCAGAAAAAAACAAAAACAAAAAACAATTTTACTTTGAGAGATTCCATTATTTCCTTCATTTTCGGAATGAGATAATTGAATGGGTCCTTCGATGCGGGCTCCTTATTACGAAACCCATTGCTCAATAACAGAAGATTTGCCAATGGGCGCGGCCTGGCAACTAAACGGGCCTTAATATTATCGACCCATTACTCTTTTGATTGGTTTCGCACGTAGAAGCCCAAAACAAAGCTTCAAAGGATCCAATCCAGAGGCCCGGAGATTGCGAAGCTTTATTATTATTATTATTATTATTATGTTATTCGTTATTCCTAATCTATTACATGAGGGGAGGAGGGGAGTGAGACTTGATCATGGGATCCAGTGTGGGGCATCTAAGAGCTCTAGCACATGAGCTAGCCACCACTTGTGCGAAGCTTTATTTTGAAGAGCAATAAAATGCAGCTTATACACCACTGAGGTGGTAGCCAAGTTGGCCAAAGTGAGTGTGATAAGATTCTCCTCACTTCCTGTGCATGGAGTCATAGACTTCTCAGGTTTGAATCCCTCCCATGCCATTGCTGGGACTTGTGTGGATTTGTAAGGAGGGCCTTTGGTCAACTAGTCGCCTTGGTGGTATTGTGGTGACGGCCTATCCTAGTTGGATGATAGCTATGGCTCAACCGGACATTCCACAGTCGGGAATCCCAATGGTCACGCCCATGGGGAGTTGCTAAGCTGGTCGCCCATTCCCACCCTTTTACCTGTTCAAAAAAAAAATGCAACTTATACCAGATACAAGCTACACGACGCATAGGCTAAAGAAAAGAAGATATTATAACTACAATAAAACAAACAAAGCCACAAGAAGTCAGCGTAGAAGTCGGACACATCAAGATGCACTCGTGAATGAGGGATTAAGGGTGGAGTGACCAAATCTGCACCTAATAAAGCTCGTTCCCATTGTAGGCTCAAGGATAACCACCGGATCCGTTGCAGACATTGCCATCGTTTGTGGTGTCTGTCAACAAGGCCGATCGGATTTAAGAGCCAAAATTGAGAGTTTTCTCAATAACATTTGTTCGTAGAGAATAAAAGAACGCGCAACAATGACAATCATGAACAAGAGATGCTCTCTTTACGAACAAACGATATTGAGAAAACTCTCAGTTTTTTTTTTTTTAGGTGGTTTTGGCCGGCTGTTAGTTTTGTAGGTGGTTTTGGTCGGCGGTTTCGCCGCCATAGTTTTGTTTGCTGGTTTTGGCCAGTGGAATGTCCAAAGTTTAAGCATCCTTATTTATAATGACAGCCTAAAATTCCTAAAAATGAAATAAAATAAAGGAAAGCTAAATCTAAATCTTGGAGAACAAAAAAAAAAAAAAACAAAATGAAAAGAAATGAAATGAAATAGAATCAACCTAAATAAAAAAAACTTAATATTCTAGGCAGTTTAGGTTAAAACAAAAAAAAAATCCCAATAAAATAATAATTTTGGAATAAAAATCTAAAATTCATATAGATTTCTAGAATGTTAAGATATTGGCCTGCATTAGAATATCTATAGTTCAAACTTATTCGTGATTGTCCTTGTTACGTATTCTCCTGTTTCAATACGCTTCCCCTGGTGACGATCAGGACCTCCTCTTTATAGTTTCACCCCGGTTGACACATCACTTTGGTATTTTAAAACATGGTTTGGGTATAAAACCATTAGACTTGTTCTTATACTGAATTATTGGCTTATAAGTACTGATGGATGAAAAATCTCATAATTATTAAATTGCATTATTTAGCAAAGAAATATGCTTGTCAATGCCACCCTAAGTCGGACAATTATGTCACTCTTCATCACAACCACAATAATTGAGATTTAGTCCCAATCAAGGAACCATTAGGCGTGGATTATTGGCTTATAAGTCATCCTGGAGAATCTGATTGGCCACGAGAATTAAGTTAAAGCGATTGTCCCCGGTTGTTGATTTACCATCTAAATTGCCACCATTTCCTTTGGCAAAAAAACTTAAACTGGTTTTTTGGTTTATTCATTTTGTTTTTATTCAATTTTTTTCCGCAAACGTTAGTTTTGCATCAAATTTTTGTGGTTTATTGGTTACTCTCGACGAAACGAATCTAAAGAGTATAAAATTATAGTCAAAACTATTTTTTTTAATAAAGCAAAAAATACATGGTTTATTGGTTTAATTTTGGCTTTATACAAAAAATAGTTAATTTTCACTATAATTTCATACTTGTTTTTTTTAGATTAATTTGGAAAAATTCTATGGAATTGGCCCTTCTCGGTGAATCAATTTCGCTGACATGGCTGCTTGATGCCTGGTCCCTGCACCAATCCATATGTTCTCATGTATTATATATTTTTTTAAGGTTAATTTGGAAATATTCTATGGGATTGGCCCTTCCAATTTCCGTGCGTGAATTTTTTCCCTAAAATTTCTCCATATGTGTGGTAAACAATTCTTATTTCTAGGTCGCGTGTATAAAGTTGCATGCTAACCGCATATATACACACAATCTAGTCTCTTCCTCTAACATATCAAGTATCAATGTAGAAGTACATTTAGTTCGGACACCTACTACAAACAATTTCTGCATCTACCACTAGTCATTGTTCTAAATACTATCTCATTAAATTTATTTCACGGCATATATGGTGGGGTATGATTTATCAAGTTTACATTCACCTAAATTTTTCTGAAACCAATCAAGATCATTCTATTCCGCTAAGAAGCTTTTTGGCTTTTAAGGGCTTTTTTAGTTGATGTATTTTGAGAGATTATCCTGACTCGAAAAGCGTAAGTCAAAAAATTAAAAAAGAAAAAGAAAAAAGAAAAAACACTTATCGGAATGAGGCTGTGAAATAGAACGGTGATAAACTTCGATCGCGTAAAGCATTTACATAGATAAATCACATATGTGCTATGTAGAAGTTATTAATAAATTGTGATTAACTAGTGACATGCATCTGTGATGACATATCAAATAGTACGTACCTAGATATGATTGTTCTCACAAAATCATTGTTGACCTAGGTTTAAAAAATGGTTACCTTTTCGGCTTTTCCGATGTACGTGTTTGATCTTTCTCCATGTTACTGTCATGGGCCATCAGCCAAGCATGCTGGAATCAGATCCCCTGTTCCAAATTTCCCCTTTGCCTCTGTTGTAGGAATTTTGAGTCGTTGAATCACACATAAATTTTTAAAACACAAAAACAAAACTTACCATCCAACGCCCCAAACTCGCCTGCCACAGAGGCTCATGGGGATTTGAAACGATGCTTTTGGGCTAGAGGCATTCACATTTGTGCAGGTGTTATTTAATAGTCTGCCGTACAAAGTACTACTACTACTTAATCTTCTATACTGGTAATTTGTCTATAAGTACTTAACGTTGGAAAACAAAGAGCACCAATACGACATGTCTACCAGAATCCAAAGCATGGAAGACACAAAATCCTCTTCTAATGGGGAAGAAGAAGGAGGAGATCTAGGAGACCTCGAAAATGGCATTAATCATGAAGAAGCTGAAACCAGGCGCTTGGGAGAGAGATTTGCAAGTTTCTCTCAGTTATACCTACCTCGGATAAGGATACCTAAGGTACGTACTTGTCGATAAAATTCTGACTCCATCTCTGCTCTCCTCCGACCTTCCCTATTCTTCATTCCGGTTTTAAAAAACGTGCATAGATCTGTACCCGGTACTAGTATCTCAGTGCTATCTTAAGCTATTAGTAGTGAAAATTTGTGAAAACAAAAAAACGATTGGGGGATGAGGTTTATTTAACCCAATCAACGCCTAAACAGGCCAAACCGTCTAATTGAAGCTATATCTTCCACGCGCGAATCCGATTTGCTTCATTCTTCTTTTTATTAGTAGCTCAGTGCTTCTTAAGCTATTAGTAACATGTTTTCTGTTTTTGATTTTATATTACATTGTCCAAACAGCACTATCAAGGAGCCCAAACACTGCTGTTGGCATACCAATCCCTAGGGATTGTATACGGAGACATTGGAACATCTCCATTATATGTTTTCTCCTCCATTAGACTTGACAACCCTGCAGAACAAGATTTGCTAGGAATCCTCAGTCTCATTTTCTGGACCTTGACTACCATATGTTTGTTAAAATACGTGTTCATAGTTCTTCGTGCGGACGACCATGGAGAAGGCGGGACTTTCGCTCTTTATTCGTTCCTCTGCCGCCACCTTAATTTTCAGAATAAATTTGCGATTCGGAACACGAGATTGGGCTTGGATACGGATATGAGATATTATAATGCACAGGGAAGTAAGATCAAGTCTAGGACCAAGAATTTCCTGGAGAGAAGCCCTGGTGCTCAAACTGTTTTGATGTTTATTGTGTTGCTTGGAACTTGCATGGTAATTGGTGATGGAGCTTTAACACCTGCTACTAGTGGTAAGTGGTTATATATAGTCCCAAAAATATTGCAAGGAAAAAATAAGTAACGAGTGGCTCAAATTTCTTTACAGATAAGTCAAATCACAATTGAAATTAAATCTGAGCCACTCGTTGATTTTTCCTTGATATATATGGCATAGCTGCTCATATATACTGGCATGATTTTCTTGTTGCAGTTCTTTCAGCCCTTTCTGGGATTCAGTCACTTTCCTCAAAGATAACACAAGGTGAGCTTCCTTCCTTCCATCCTTCCTCTAAATGAAGTGAGCAATTGTGGAATAGTATTTGGACTTTGGAACCACATTTTTACTTATGAATTATGACTTTTCGTTTAGCAAAGTACAATAGTAAGCTTTTTTATTTCGAAACCATTTCATCTTTAGAGGATTTTTTTCTTCCTTCTATTCCAAAATTTTGCATTTTTGCTTCATAACTAACTAGGAAAACCAAAAAGATGGACCATATTCAAACGAATTTACTAAATCCCCAAAAATAGAAAAATAGCTTTTTTTTCATTGCAACATTTTTTAAAAATGTGGTCCCATTTCAACGAAAAAATCTCCTCTGTTTAAGGTGACCAAAATAGTAAATTCATGTAGACGGCATGCAAAATATCTAGAAAATAAAGTCTATAGACCAGATCATTCTAATGTTGAAGTAATGGGTCTCAACGCATATCATGTTTAAGGGTGTTATAAGAAAAGAAATACTTAGTAGATTGAATTTTTGTTTAGGAGAATATCATCTACATAAATTATGAGAAATTCAAATTTTTGTGTGTGTGTCAGGAAAAGTTGTTATAATGACGGTTGTGCTTCTTGCGGCCCTGTTCTTGTACCAAAGGTTTGGTACAAGCAGAGTTAGCTTCTCTTTTTCTCCGATCATGGTCATGTGGTTTGCTTCCAACGTTGGGATTGGGTTGTACAATATCGTTACGTACGAACCCTCCATTTTCAAGGCTCTTTCGCCGCACTATATAGTTGTGTTCTTCCAAAGAAATGGAAAGACTGGTTGGACTCTCCTCGGTGCAATATTCTTGTGCATAACTGGTATCTCTCTCACGAACATAAGTAGTCTCGTCTTCTAGTTCTATATATATACATCTTACATTTGTGTAGAGTATTAATATCACTTTTATTTGAAAATTTGAATCGTCTATTATATTGAATTTCAATGGATGGATAACAGAAAAAAAAAAAAAAAAAAAAAATCAAACTGGTTCAAACTCCTCACATGCTACGTTATCAGTGTGCAATCCAATTTTTTGGGAAGGACCCGAAGAAATAGCAGCGTTTAAGTCTAAAAAGTAAAAACATAGAGAAACTTTACAATTGAAAATCTGAAAACCCATATTAAAACTCTTGGAACAGGGGCTGAAGCAATGTTTGCTGATCTCGGGCACTTCAACCAGAGATCAATTCAGGTAATATAACATGAAGCCACTCAAGATTACTTTTTTGCAATTGCGTGCATGCTAACTGATAATTGATTGAGATATTACGGACATAGTTGGTATCCTCGACAAACTCTAAAAATAAAAATTTTAATTTGTCAAAGTGAGCCCGCAAAGGGCTTAAACAGGACCGCCCTGTCCCAAAGGAGCCCGGAGAGGACCTCTTCCTCTAAAATTTATGAGCCTACGTGAAGCGGGTCATGATTTGCAAGAAAATTCCATACTGTGCATTATAAGAAGCTAGCTAGTAATATAGATTCTATACGTTTAGCACTACCTTTCTTTCCTTCTTTTTTTGGGATAAAAAATCACCCTTTTCATTTGCGCAATGGCTTTCTGCAGATCGCTTTCTCTTCATTCGTTTATCCGTCGTTGGTGATCACCTATGCCGGAGAAGCAGCTTATTTGATCAAACACCCGGATCAAATGGGGACAGCATTTTACAGTTCGATTCCTCGCCCAGTTTACTGGCCAATGTTTGTGATATCAACAGCTGCAGCCATAGTTGCAAGCCAGTCCATGATATCTGCCAGCTTCTCTATTGTGAAACAATCTCTTGCTCTTGGTTGCTTCCCTAGGGTCAATATGCGGCACACTTCCTCTAAGCATGAGGGTCAAATCTACTCCCCTGAAATCAACTATACCCTTATGGTCATTTGTATTGCCCTTGTTTTGGCCTTCAAACAAGGTGCTCAAATTGGGAATGCTTATGGTAATGATCCTTCTTTCACTTTTTCTATCTTCCCCCATTCATGAGTAATTTCTCGAAGTGATAAAAAACTTGTATTTTTTTTCTTGATCCATAACTTGCAAAACTAAGAAAACCTAGCAAAAGAGTTTGGCAGATCATTATGCAATAGAAGCAAATCCATGTTGCAGTTTGTTCTGCTTCGGCCTTCGGTTATAGATGTTCAATGAATCTGTTTGATTCTAAAAACCATAGAAGCCGGTTGATTTTTTGTTCATCTCAAACTGTACCAAACTAGCCCTAATTTCTGTTTCGTTCATATAATTAACTCACAGGTGTGGTGGTGGTGTGGGTGATGATCATCACAACATGCTTGATAACATTAGTGATGCTCGTGATCTGGGACACGAATATCATCCTCATCCTTGTTTTCTTCTCGTGCTTCTTCTTAATCGAAGGGGTTTACATGACATCTCTGCTCAACAAAATCCCTCAAGGAGGGTGGGTACCATTTGCCATTTCATTTTTCTTCTTGACAATCATGCTTTCATGGACATATGGGAGGACCAAGAAGAGTATGTATGAAGCAGAAAGGAAAATGAGCTTAGGAGAATTGGAATCTATGCTCTCAAGCACATCCCTGTCTCGGCCACCGGGTATCTGCCTCTTCTGCACTGATCTCGTAAATGGAATCCCACCAATCATTCGACATTACATTCAGCACACCAACTCTGTACGGGAAATTATGGTTATTGTGACGGTTAAAACCCTACCCATCAAAACTGTACCCCAAGAGGAAAGATTCATAGTGGGGAAACTAGCACTTGACGGTGTTTATAGGTGTTTGGTACAGTATGGTTACAAGGATTTCCCTAGTATGGCGGGAGACGATTATATTGCTTCTGTGGTGGCTAAATTGCGTGAGGTTGCTATCAGTACAGAGGAAACAGAGAAATTGGATTCGGTGATGGAGAAGGGGGCTGTGTTCGTGATGGGTCGGACTATACTGAAAGCAAGCAAGACCAACAATTGGTTTGCTCGCTTCATAATAGACTATCTCTACCGATTTTTTCAGAAGAATTGCCGGTCAGCCCTTACTACTCTTGAAATCCCGCCTGGAAAAACCTTGCAAGTTGGAATGCTTTATGAGATATAAGGATCAATTCCCCTCATCAAAATTCATACAAAAAGTCTTTTATGTAGATGAAAGTAATGTGGACCGGATCTCCAACCTGAGTCCCGATGACTCCCCCCTTTCGATATAGGGCCAAGCTTCTCTGCAGTCCTCCGGGACTCTAAACGTATAGACAGGAACATTTCTCTATATGTAAGCAAGAAGCAATATCTCACCATCATTGTATCTGTAATGATATCTCTAGATGTCTCTCCTTCAGCCTGATCATTTTTAACAATGTGTGCTGCTTTTTCTCTCTTTTTTACACATACCTGAGTAGCCTAAATACCCGATAAATGCTGAAGTATACACAAAACACAGGCTACTTATAGACTCGGAGAGTAATCTGTTTGGTGCCTACGAGGCTACAGTCCAAAATCTGAACCAAAACTACCTTTTTACCCATAAAAAATCCAAGCACACATTAGTTATTAGAATTGAGTGCAACGGTGCTGCATAAGCAACTAAAAACCATCCAACTAGGGTTCCCCAGACACGAGAAAATATCTTTTCTCCAGATGCAGAGAATAAAGTGAAATACTAGCAATGCTCAATTGATAGTAAAAGATGAAATTCAAATTGGGAAGCAAAGAGTGGAGTTGTGAAAACAATAAGAGAGTAAATTGTGGATTCTGAGGCTTGGAATGCTTTTTACAATCGATCATACCCAAGTAAAATTGTCAGACTATATTACAAGAAACTCTACAAGCTTTTTGTAAAATATCATCGCCACTATAGTCAAATAGCGCGTGCATGTCCATAACATCCTCAGGACGAGCTGTTGAGAAAGTGGGCAAGTGCCTTATCCGTATCGTTGTCATACATTACCAATGCTTCTGAAACATTGTTTGATGAGAATCCCATTTCTCTCAAGAGGGTGTACCCATTGACGAATTCCCTCACCTAACAAAAGCAAAAATATATATATATCAATGAATAACTAATTTTCTAATGTCATATTCAAACATGAAAATTGAAGTCCACAGTAAAGAAAGAAACAGTTACACTGTATCAGGGGACCACCAAACCGAGAAGCTTGGCGGTTAGCCATCATCTTAATGAAATTTAACCTCATAGAGTATAGAAGTCTAAAATGAAAGAAAGCTACCAGCCAAGGCTAGTCCCATGGATTCTCCATGGTGCAATAGAGAAGCCATGGTACTACAACTCTGGCAAAAGTTTGGATGTCAGGTAAATTAAGGGGGTGATGAGAAACTTGGTTTAGACTTCCTACGTTTCAAATAGATGAGAATGACCTTTCCAATGCGGAGACAAATTCCCACACTAGGTAGAAATTAAAACCCCACCATCCCCCATGGTAATCCTATATTCCACTACCAATCTGTTGAAATTGGAATTGTTTGAATCTAATAAATATCCTGAAAAGATGTTTTTTGCATAAGATTCTGGAACTAATCCAACATTCAAATGGGATTACTTCAGGCATTGAATTACTATAATAGTACCTAATTATCAAACATCAAAACCCATTCCCACTTAGGACTACAGACATTGAAACATAGGCAAAAGGGGAGAAAATACCTTGGTCGGATTATCACCATAATTTGCAACTGCAAAAGGCACAGCCTCTCTGCTGAGACCCGATGCTATGTATTTGCTAACAACAGGATCAGTGGCAGATCCCTGCAACAAAGTGGAATGGTGTCTGTTTCAGCCTTTACAAGTGGTAAGCTACTTATGAAAATTACAAGGAACATCACGTCATGTTCAAAGTACAAGTATAAAAACATAAACCTTGTCAGAAACGAAACAAAAGATATAAAAAGGTAATTGATACCTTATGCAACAAATGGAACTAAATTTCCAAGTGGAAAAAAATATAGTGAGAGGAAACCAAGTCCAATAGGACATCCAAATATGCCTAGCTAACAAAAACTAGACTCTGTACATATGTAAGTAAAGTGCACACTGATGTTTCTTGAAATCTTTAACATGTCAATAAAATGCATCAACATATCACACTTGACAAAATGAACCACAGAACTCAGTGGCTTATAACATGCGTCAAGATATCACACTTGACAAAAAATGAACCACAGAGGTCAGTGGCGTACAGCCCCAACTACCATGAAAATACTATTACCATAGTATCTGCACCAGACCAAGAAAAAATTACTTTGCTTGTATTTGTGGCCATCCTATCTTTCGGACTTAACTAGTACAATCTCTTAACATGCTCCAAGCCTCCAATTGCCACAACACACGGATCATTTAGCGTTACATATGCACCACGACAGACCTGGTGGAGTTAATCAAGGGTTCCAGACTGATAGGAGTCGCCATGGAAAAATATAAAGCCTATTTGGGGGGGATACAAGCATGGAAATACCATCAATGACAATGCAACATATAAGCAAAATCAACATAGCAAAATACATGTGTGTTAATTTTACTATCATCTTTCCTCTTTTTTTCATTTGAAAGCAAAATATTAAAACTGTACTGTCAAGAGTCAATTGAGCAAATGAATTTTGTGAGCAACTTAGGGAAACAAAGAGTTCGATATGATAGTTTGCCTCATTCCTTTATACCAGATCAGAACATATAGTTGGCCACAACAATTGAATTAATTTGACATCACACTATTCACACTGCTATTTAGGAATACACAAAAAAAAAAAAGAAAAAAGAAAAAAGAAAAAAGAAAAAAGAAAAAAGAAAGAGGTATAGCACAAACCAAGGAAGATGTTGATCCTGAAGTTTTAGAAGGAAGGTTTTCCAGCCCAAGCCTGCTCCAATTGAGGCTATCCTTCTCAGCTTCGGCTAGTATCTTCCTTTCTAGTTCAAAGTCAAACTGGAAAGTGCTCCGGGGAATATCCCCAACTTGTGGGGACAATTGAGGCTACACAACAAATGAGAGAATGAATAGGACAGAGCATGTTAAACAATGAGTAGAAGCCTAGAAGGTATGAACTGCCTCGTACTACTTAAGCTTAAATTTTTATACACAAAATAATGCATCAAGTATGTCATCAAATAGGCAATACATTGCTGACAACAATGAACCCAAGATCGATAAAAGGTTTTCATCTTCGATAAAAAAGAAAGAAAGAAAAGGTTTTCATCTTTAGCAAGTTAAAACGATCAAAGCTAAGAGCATAAAGTTCTCATAGCCTTAAACACATAAACAAGCCAACATAGACGCACATACAAGCCAGCATAGCCACATAAATAACCATTGTCATTTCACAAATTCAGCATAACTAGATTTTGAAAGCAAGTCGAGAAAAGTTGAGATATCAATTTTTTATTTATTTATTGATAGATGATAAAGTTCATTGAAACGGCATCCTCCAAATGTACAAAAGAAAAATGCGGAGATATCATATCCTAGGACCCTAAAAAGGCTACTTAATCATAGAACAACAATTCCATCAGAAAAAGCCTCAAGAGAATGCCACCCAGATACAAAGAGGGTAAGAAAAACAGCCATACATAACCGGAACATGTGCAGGATAGGATTAGAAGCCCCATAAAATATATCTTTACTGCATGCAACTAATTAACCAAGCAAGCAAGACAATAGATATCTTTATAAACTCAAAATATAGGACTGAGTAACTTTGATCACCAATAGAATCACTATCAGAGACTACAAGTACAACAAAAAAAAACCCTCAACCAGCATCCAATATTAATCACGCTTTACCAAAATCCATCTATCTAATTCATCCACATGTATAGCCACTATGCGAACTATATAATCAAGACACGTCAGCAAATGTGAGTAAATTAAATAGAACAACATCAAATAGAGAACTCACAGGTGGTGTGATCCGATATTCCGGTTTTATAGCGACCCTAATCCCTAATCCCGCTGCAAAATTCGCAAAGGAAATAACCTTAGATTAATACAAAGCAATCTTAGCATCACATACACTACTCACAAAAATCCATATCCCAAAATGTTCAAGAAATGTAATTAGATCCTTTAAATTGGTACAAGCAGTTAGGGCACACGCATCCGTGTGTGCAAGTATGCGAATGCATGGGGTAGGAGGGGTGGGCGAGTGGAGTAGTTGAGCCTGAGAGATTTCACACTTTGCCCCTAACAGTTAATTAATGCAATACTAAAGGTAATTGTAATTTTTTTTTTTCTTTTATAAGGACAATAAGGCAAATCACTTTTGTGGCGCGGCTTCATAAAACGTTCACACCAACATGGAAGCCCCTTCCTGTAATAGAATAGATATTTGCAAGAGCTAAAGTCTTCCAATTTTATCTAACACCAATTGCAAAAAATTGGCGTCCCCAATACTATAGACAGACAACAATGGATAACCCTAATCCAGCTGCGAAATTTGCAAAGGAATAACATCAGAATAAAAGAAAGCAATCTTAGCACCACATACACTATTTACACGTACCCATATGCCAAAATTGTTCAAGAAGTATAATTAGATGTCTTAAATCAGTACACTCGCAAGAACTAAAATCCACAAATTGCCAACAAATTGCAGAAAGTAACGATATAAAGACAGAAAAGGACAAAGATGCTTACAAGACGAGGAGGAAGGAGACGGGTGATGAAAATTGGAGGCACGTGCGGCGGCGGCGGCAGGGTTGAGGGAGTGGCCGGATTGACCCCCCACCCTCGGGTAGAGCGAAGGTGGTCCGTACATCGGATGGTTTGTTGATGATGAAGATGTTGTTGTTGTTGGTCTGTAAGAAGGGACACGTGAATCGTACGGTGGGTTTGCCCTGTTTCTGAAATCGTAGTCCATCTTTAATCTCTTTCTCCTTGATCTGAGAAGAAAAAGCGGATCAAAGAAACAAGATGGAAATGGAGATGGAGATGGAGAAGAAGAAAACGGGGAGAAGAAGCAATCGGGTATTTGTACAAGCGACTGTTTGGTAAACAAAACCGTGTTCTTTTTAATGTTTGGCTAAATTTCACTTTTATCCTCGCAATTATTCAACGAGTACATTAAGGCCGAGTTTTCCGTTAGATTTTATGGGATTTCCCATAAAATCAAGCACTTGATAAAATCATTATCTTTCCCATTAGATAAAATCCAAGTGTGATTAAATCACCACCCAATGCATCATTTACCATTTTGCCCTTTCTTTTCTTTAAGGGGTCCCACCATATATGAGTAATGATTGTACTTTCTTTTTGGGGACAGGGGCAAATCCGTAAATTCATATTATGTCATTCCCTAATCTACAGTGAATTCATTTTAGTAAATACCTCATTTTATCAAATGAGTTGAATGGATGATAAAATCAAGTGAATTTTATCTTTTGAAAAACCCACCCTAAGTGAGGCTGTTAAACGACCCGGATCGAATCAAATTCCTATAAATCCAGGACCGGTCACAGTTTTAAGAAAATGTAATTAGTGTCCGGATTAAAAATTCTATGGTTAGGGCCTAACGTGATACATGAGTTACGGTTTAATCCCAGTTTTATCCAGAGTTAAGGGGCCTGTAAGGAGCAATCAACATTCAACAGTATCTTAATTCTTATATGTAGTATCATTTCTTTTAATCCGGGCCGTTGATTGTCGAATAGACGACCATAATTGCTCACTACAAGGATGTGTAGTGATTGCATGCAATCAACAGTATCTTACATGTACTAAACTTAAAAGAAGTTTTTTCATGGATTTGCATGCATAGGAAACTCTTTACGAACCACCAAAGAATGATTAGAGGTTTGGTGGACAATGACTCTTGTCCATGCTGTGACAATGCAAGGGAGGACCTCAAACGCCTATTTTTTATTGTTATTGTTCTCTTTGGAAAACATGGTTAGCCCGAAATAGGAGGGTCTTTGATAATGTCACAACAACCCCAACTGAAATTATTGGCACTAGTAGTTTTGTTTTTGCTACTGAAATTGTTCAAAGCTTGTTATCTTCGGACGGCCGAGGGATGCATAGCACCCACCCCGTTTCCCTTATTCATGTGCGAATCCAAGACAATTAAGACTTGTGTCATGCACTAGTAATTTCTGTTTTCTTTTCTGATGTACCCAAAAAAAGAGAGGATAAAGTTGAAACGTACGTATTTTTTTGGCCGTAACCAAAACGTGAAAAAGAGCAGAAAGAATTGGACCAAAAAGAGAGTAAGAGCTGAA
This sequence comes from Gaultheria prostrata, assembly GCA_036023075.1. Classification (NCBI taxonomy): domain Eukaryota; kingdom Viridiplantae; phylum Streptophyta; class Magnoliopsida; order Ericales; family Ericaceae; genus Gaultheria; species Gaultheria prostrata. Next base: position 16,096 of record JAXBDA010004000.1, on the reverse strand, counting down.
AATAAAATAATATTGGGCCAGATGAATAAGGAACGGAATCGGCCCAACGGGGAAAGGAAACGACTTGGTCCTGGGCTAGTCTGGTCCTGGCTAATTACTAGCCTGATCCCAGGCCCGCAGGAGTTATGATTCTAAACTAAACATATAGTATTACCCAAAAGTAGGTTTCGTCGAGGCATGTGCAAGTTAGCCACCAGAGCAGCATTCACATATCCAGTTCATCCAGCTTCGCTGCTGCTGGTAAATCTATGTTTTGCACTGGTCGTCACAACAAGGCTAATTGGGGACCATCATCCGCCGTCTACCGCTTTGATACCCTCCGACGACGCTGACATTAAAGGTGTTTGGCATCCTATATAAATGAAAAAAGGAAATTTAGGGCTACATTAAATCTTACGTATATAGATCTTTCATGGAAGATTTCAAAGGGTTTAGAAGAGAACGTAGGCAATGAAGAGTTTGTTTTCTTTTTTTAAGCTTGAGATGGTTTCCTGACAAGTTTCAGGGTTTTAAATTTAATGAATGATAACCAGTAAACAATTTTATGTTTATAAGTTTTTTTTGGCCTAGATTAATGCTTCTGATTTTTTTTTATGGCTTTACATTAGCTCATTTCATTTTGGAACTTCTTGAGCTTTGGTTAAGCTAAAGCCTGAAAGCTCGAAACTTCACGATCGTAAGCTCAAGCTTGAAATCATGAGATTAACTTGCATATTTCACGAGTCAAGCCAAACTTATCATGAACACACAACTTCAAACGGCGCAAAGAGTCATAATTCACATGACCCAATCTGCCATGCCACAAATCAGAAAACTCAAGGATATAAACAGAAGGTGTGTTAATCTTATTAGCGCCCTAAAAACTTTCATAAGGTCAAACAATTTAGGCCGGAGGGAGTATTAAATTTATATCTTTCTAATATTTTGAGGGCCCTATTTCCCCCCTAAAATTGGAGGCCCAAGAATGTTGGGAGGGTTTTGGTCAATAGCGGTAGGTGGAGGTCATCGTCGGTTTATTTCTTTAGTTGATAATGGTTGTACAGTCTCCAATGTTACAAACTTTCATCAAAGTCGAACCAATTGATTTTTCTTGGTGGTGATAATTTTGATTTTGTTTTCCCTCCACGTTAAATAAATCTCGTCAACAGTTTGAAAATTAATTTGGTTCGAATTATGCACTTGGTGGAGCTTAAATTTCTAATGCAATTACGGCTATTGTGGTATACTCTAAGTATCTAATTTTGTGGCATGGTTGAGTTCAATTCTTGATTAATGTGGCCCATTAACGCTTTGGGACCCTACGGCAGGCTTCACGCTTCGACTAGGGTGGCGCTGCCTTAGCCGCCTGCTACACTTTCCTCGGGGCGGTCTCTCAGCAGTCGAGCATGAATGTCGGCACCTTTGGTGTGTTTGGGAGGTATGAACTTCAAACTTTTTCAAGTTTAATATTCAATACTCGCACTTTATCTCTGCATTCGTAGTAATTGTTGATGCTTGACCTGTTTTGCAACTATGGGCTTAAGCTCGAGCCAAACTTGAAAGTGCAATTATTCTCCAAAAATTATCAACCTCGAGTCAAATTTGAACATATATAATAAGAAGCAAACTAAGCCATACTATGCTTGGCTTGTTTGGCTCTATTAGCAAACTCTAGTATAGTTTAGCCAATAAAAAAAAAGGAACTTCTCTGTCATCAAAAGTCAAAACTTGATCACACGCCACACATTTGCCACTATTGAGAGCACAAATGAACACCATTTGGAAAACTTTTTCCAACCACACATGATAGTCTATGGATTACAGCGACCCTCATTCACAACTACGTACCAGATGAGGGGTGAGCCCGTGGGCATTTACAGCTTCAAAAGTGGTCACGGAAACAATTGGTGTGTAATGATTTATCTTGCTCGTTTCCTTTTGTTTTCCATGGCTGATTGAGAACACTTTGACAATTTGTCGATCGAATTGCGTGCTCAATTTCACCGACGTATAAAATATTCAAGATATTGAAATGCTATGAATCACAGAAAACATATAAGAGAAAATCAAGAGCAAGAAAATAAAACAAGACATAAAATATACGGGGTTTGGCCTACTCCTCAAAGAGCCATACGAGTTCGCTATTGAATGATGGAAAACATCCACGAAGGGAAATGGCTACAATACACACTCCTTTTGGGTGCATAACATATGCACCTAAGTTGTCTACCGTTGGATCTTAAAAAGTAACGAATCGATTACAAAATGTTACAAATTGATTACTCCTTGTTAACTAGAGCAACAAGTGACCTAAAAAATTGAAGGAAAAAAAGAAGGGTAAATTTCACTTACCTCCCCAGAGATTTTTGACAAATACTAAGACCTCCCCTATACTTTTTGAAATTCCACTGCCGTGGGCATTTACAGCTTCAAAAGTGGTCACGGAAACAATTGGTGTGTAATGATTTTTCTTGCTCGTTTCCTTTTTTTTTCCTTTGCTGATTGAGAACTCTTTGACATTTAGTCGATCGAATTGCGTGCTCAATTTCACCGACGTATAAAATATTCAGGATATTGAAATGCTATGAATCACAGAAAACATATAAGAGAAAATCAAGAGCAAGAAAATAAAACAAGACATAAATTATACGAGGTTTGGCCTACTCCTCAAAGAGCCATACGAGTTCGCTATTGAATGATGGAAAACATCCACGAGGGGAAATGACTACAATACACACTTTTTTTGGTGCATATCATATGCACTTAAGTTATTTACCGTTGGATCTTAAAAAGTTACAAATCGATTACTTATTAACCGGAGCAACAGGTGACCTAAAAAATTGAAGGAAAAAAAGAAGGGTAAATTTCACTTACCTCCCCAGAGATTTTTGACAAATATTGAGACCTCCCCAATACTTTTTGAAATTCCACTGCTCTGCCTTACTTTTCAAATTAATTGTCAAATTTTCACTTGCCGTTATTTTAAGGCTAACATTGTTAACTTTTTTGCGTGAAATGATCGTAGTACCCTAAGTATATATCCTCCACCCTAAAAGAATTTTTTTTTTTTTTTTAAAAGAGTTAAAGATAAGTTTTTAAAAAATAAAACCGTTTTTCTTCAAAAACAAAAAATATCAAAGAGAATTTTTTTTCAAAAAAAGAGTACTTTTTGAATTTTTTTTTTGTTGTAAATATTTTTTCAACGGGGCAAAGTTTTTTAAAACAATTATTTGAAATACGAAAGTTTTGAAAATATTTTTCTGGATAAAAACTAATTTTTGGTAAACCATTATTTCAAAAAATAAAGTTTTGAAAATAAAAATCTGAAAAAAAATTTTGAAAAAAAAAACTGTTTAGAAAACTATTTTCAAAATCAAATTTTTTTCTTCAAAAACTTTCAAAAAGTATTCTTTTTGAAAAAATTTCTCTTTGATATTTTTTTGCTTTTAAATGAAAAATAGTATATTTTTTTTGAAAAACTTTTTTAACTTTATTTTTTTAAAATGGTTTAATTATGCCATAGCTATAGTTTGAAATTTTGTAAAGAGTTTAAATTTTCAAGTAAGTTACGTCATAGCTATAGTAAAAGCGTTTTTAAATTTTAAGGGAAGAGAGGCCCAAATTAGTATTTGAAATTAATTTAGATTAAAAATATTACTATCTTCTTCTTCTTTTTGTTTAAGTTGAAACTAAAATTATTTTGAAGAAAACTCATTTACTTCTTCGAAAGACATTTGCCTCAACAATTACTGAGGCCATCTAACATTAAAATGTAATGAAAAATCAAAGATAAGCAATTATTTTTGAAATACATAATTGTTTATGTATTCGATTGTTGCCAATCGATTACCCAATTGATTATGTATAGGTGAAAAAGTTACGATTTTTTACTATAAAAGTTACGAGACGAACGAAAATGTTACGAATCATATATGTGAAAAGTAACGAACTTTTCTCTCAAAGTTACGAGACGCAAAAAAATGTTTTGAATCATAATTGAGAAAAGTTATGATTTTTTGTCTCAGAGCTACGAGTCCTACAAAAAGTTACGAAATACACGAAAAGTTACAAAACGCAAGAAAATGTTACGAATCATATTGCTGAAAAGTTACGAATTCGGAAAATGTTATGAATCATATTACTGAAAAGTTACGAATTCTTAGTATAAAAGTTACGAAACTCACAAAAAGTTATGAATAACTGGTTCTCCAGGTCATTTATTATGAGGTGGCGCAATCTTGATCACACAATGGGTACATATCGTACACACCTTTAAGGGGTGTGTATTGTAGATTTTTCCTGTAGAGTTCAACAGATAGTCATAACAATACAAAAATAGGAATCTTTTTTTACAATTTTTTATCATAAAACACCACATTTTTAACTCCGCGGTTGAAGAGCCCACTAAGGAATTTACACTAGAAAAAAGTGAGTGCGATGAAAATGACAGGCTAGCTCACGTGATATAAATACTCCATTTGGTTGGTTCGGTGAGGTTGAGATGACGCAGGGAATGATGAAAATGATCGATCGAACATACTAATACTTCCTTTAAAAAAAAAAAAAACATACTAATACTTGCAAAAAACATACTAATACTTGCAAGAGAATTGATTTTCTTTCATACACTCATTTTTATTATTCGCAATTCTTTTTCTGTTTTTGTTTATGTGACTTTGTAATAATATTATTTCACGAACAAAAAATGAACAAGTGAAAACAAAAAGATTTTCACGAAAATAAAGAAAAGAAGAAATACGAATATATGGATTACAGCGACCCCATTCAAAACTACGTACCAGATGAGGGGTGAGCCCGTGGCCCGTGGGCATTTACAGCTTCAAAAGTGGTCACAGAAAAAATTGGTGTGTAATGATATTTCTTGTTTGTTTCCTTGTTTTTTCCTTTGCTCATTAAGAATTCTTTGACATTTTGTCAACGAAGTGCGTGCTCAATTTCACCGATATATAAAAAATATTCAGGAGATGGGAATGCTATGAATCACAGAAAACATACAAGAGAAAATTAAGAATACGAAAATAAAATAAGACATAAAATATACAAGGTTTGGCCTACTCCTCAGAGAGTCATACGAGTTCGCTGTTGAATGATGGAAAACATCCATGAGTTCTCTTTGTAAAATTACAACAATTTGTCATAACAATACAAAAATATGACTCATTTTTTACACGTTTATTTCATATGATACCACATTTTTAACTCTGCGATTGGAGATGCCCACTACGGAATTTACAGTAGAGAAAAGTGCCATGAAAATGAAAGGCTAGCTCACGTACGTGATTAAATACTCCATTTGGTTGGTGTTGAGATGACGCAGGGAATGATGAAAGTGATCGAACATACTACTTGCAAGAGAATTGATTTTCTTTCATACACTCATTTTTATTATTCGCAATTCTTTTCTGTTTTTATTTATTTGAATTTGTAATAATATTATTTCATGTACAAAAAATGAACAAGTGAAAAAAGAAGAAGGATTTTCCCGAAAATAAAGAAAAGAAGAAATACGAATATATTATGTATGTCGCCTCGACTGGCTCTAGTTTTGCTGTAATTATTCCATGATTGTGGTGAATAAATAATTGGTCTTGGTTTTGTCGTGTGTTGCGACACTCCGGCTCTGGGGTGTTCCGCTAATGGTTTTTTGGCTTTTTTTTATTTTATTTTTATCTTTGGCTTTAGAAATAAGTTAAGTTGTACTTCCTCCGTCCCAAAAAAGATGTCCAAAAATACTATTCACACCTCTCAAAAAATTATCTATATTTTTTTTATGTATAATGATTTTTATAGGCAATATCGATCTTGTTTGATAGATCTCACTTAGTTTTATTAAATAAAGTTTTCAAAATCATAAAAAGTATTACTCCATAAATTACCAATAAAGAATTTTTTTTGAGAGATGTGAATAGTGCTTTTGGACACCTTTTTGGGACGGAGGGAGTATATTTTTGGCAATGGATTTTTTGTTTGAGTTAGGCCCCGTTCCACTAACTCAAAAAGTCAAAATTCAGCTTTTTACGTTTTTCGAGACATGTCATTCCCTCACAATACATCACATAAAAAACCACAAAAAGTCAATGCGTATTTTGAGCTCTCACATAAAAAAGCCAAAAAGCCAAAAAAACTAGGTTAGCAGCACACCCCCTTAGTAGAATGTATTGGCTTTTGGCTTTTTGGAATTAACGGAAAGAAGTAGCTTATGGCTTTAAGCTAAAGCCGGCTTTTTTTTGGTGGAATAGGGTCTCCGTCCTCTTCATCGGTGAGAAATTAGTCAGTGGACAGTGGTCACAATTGTTTATTGTTCCGAAAGGGATCCATTATTGTCATAGGCGTAATGTCACGTTGAATCAAATGGGTTGAACTCGAAGGGTACTTAATCTAGTTGGTCGGTGAGTTTTACTCGCTATTATAATTAATTGGAGTTTGATTTTTACAGTTTAGACAGCCGCAAGAAAGGAGTATTTTTTTTTTTTTTTGTGAATTTCCTAGTCCTGATATGGATAGTCTTTAATCGGATCGGAGAAGAGAATAATTGAGATACTTATAAATTACTCTGGACACTCTGGAAAAAAAAAAAATTAACTGGGGTGATTTATTACTAGTACCCTTGTGTCTGAACCACATGTGGCTTTGTCTTGAAGCTCGATCGGATTTTGGTCATGATCAATCACCATTCTTGTCGCGCATGGGTTCCTAGCTAGCTTTCCTTTCACTTTCATATATCCCACAAGAGAATCCTAGTCCAATTTGGCTACTTGTGTGGAATCAATTTCCAACAGGCGTAGTGTAGCCAGATTCTATTGGCAATCCATTTTTCCCCCTCATTTCAGTCTTCAATGATTTTTTTAAAAATTGTTAATATCTTTTAATCTATAATGAATTTTATGTGAAATATGGATTCATATGATAGATCTCAATTAGTTATATTATACAAAAAATTTAAAATCATTAAAAATATTATAGATTGAAAGATATTAAAAATTTAAAAATTATATTAGAAACCGAACTGACTATCAAAATGAGAAGGAGGGCGTATACAACTCAGAAGAGCTGGCAAAATTCCTCATTTTCAATATATAATTCATTGAAAATAAATCATGTTTTGGACAAAATTACCCAACTGTGTATAATGACCCTATCGCCCCTTAAACTACATACAACCAAATTAATAAAACCCTAATTAATCAAAATATATTCTTCCAAATGTTACCCACCACTATACCCTCCTCTTCTTCTTTATCCCTCATTTTGCCTACTCTTAAAATCCAACTCACTACATTTCTCTTCCTTCCTCATCTCTCTCAATGAAAACCTAACTCAATCAATGAAAAGTCCCCTCATTCAACTCTTTCAAGATGAATTTGAACTTGAAACTCCACCAACAGAGAAATTAATGACTATGGAAGTGGAGTGGCATCCCGGACATGGAGATTTTTGAGCAAAAAACGCGACAAGAGGTAACACGTTTGAAGTTTGAGTTTGCTTTGTTTGAAACGGGTGCACAATTCCGAAAAAAGCCAATAAATTCGGGAGTTAATTGTCAAACTTATCATGGTATTTCGACAGTTTAAAACAGGTATACAAGTTGGGAGTTAATATTCGAAAAGTGATATACATTTCGGAGATAATATTCAAATTTCTGGTAAACTTTCGAGAGTTAATATCTAAAACAGGTCACCAGATAGACAGATAAAGGAACTACACAACGAGGGAGAGAGTGGAGAGGGGGTACCTGCTGGTGGGGGTGGTTGTCGAGTGGTGTTAGTAGTCGCCGGTCGTGTTTGGGTTGGTGAGGGTAGTGAAGAGTGTTGCAAAGGCGACAGAGAAAGGATAGAGGGGAATTTCAAAACTTTGTGGGAGAAAAATATATTAAGGGCTTTTTTGGAAGTTAACTGGTTTTTGTGGCATTTAGAAAATAAGGGATTTTGCCTTCTTCTTTTTTTTTTTTCCCAAAAGCAATACCCCATTCATTGATACAGATAAATCAAATCAGGAAATTCCCCTTAAAGATCAAGGAATCCCAAAGCCATACTGATGGAAGCTCTTTCCACTCTCTCCAACTCTCTTCATTTATCCCCTCTGACCGAGGACATGCGTCATAAGCACACAAATATGTAATATTTGTGGGCTTAAGTTCTCGAATTTGATCTAATTATTATTTTTATTGTTGATTTTTGTAAGATATTGTGCATAAGGTTTGTTTTAAGTGTTTCAGAATAAAACAATGTAAATATGATGTATTTGCTGCGAGGAACATGCATGAGCGAGCCACATTGGATCATTTTTCAACACATTACCACATGCAATAAAGAAATGAAATGGAAAGCTGGCAGTGGAGTCCAAGTGGTTCGGCAGGGATAAGAGAAATGGAAAGTAATTGCGGAGCGCGGTTGATACCGGATTTTGCCCCACAACTCGCATGTCAAGTCAATAAATTACATGAGCTATACCGTTTTATTCCCGATTTTAAAATAATAAATTCGATTGTTCCGGCACTTCAATCGGACTCTGTTTTGAACATCAGTCGAGAGCGTTGCGGACCCAGTGGAACACATTATTCAAACAAGTGAAGCAATTGATTATTCAAAGAGAAATATCAGTGGAAGAATTCAGCACCCACAGGTCACATGTTGGCTTCATGGGTATTCGATCGAGCTCTGGTTTGATCTCATCCGTTGATCTCTCTCTCACATTACCAAGAGCAAAACACCCAATTATTTTTCCATGGTCCCATGCTGCCGTGCATGTTCAAGTCTGAATATCAAAAGAGAATTGAATGGATTTATGGGAATTGAATTGCAAGTCAGAATTGCTGTTGAAATACAAAATTTCACGTTAAATCAAGAGACAATTATCTTAGTGGTTTAAAAAATGCTCTAACTGTATTATTTGCTTTGATCACATCAAGTGCCAAAGAGATGTAAATAATGCACTACTAGAGCACATCTTTGTTTTAAGATGTGCACCAAAACAAAGAGAAAATGGTGGGGCCATGATGCACGAATCTGTCATGGAAGAAATTGATCAAAATATAGTTTCTCTTTGCATGTTCAACAAAATCCAAGGTGGCAGCAAATGGTTCTTGGTGTGACAGGTGTTACTCAAAAAAGAATATTATACATGAAATGAGTTTGAAACTACCAAAATGGGTTTTGAACGTGAGACAGTTTTGTTTCAAATCAACCACCCCACTGCCCAACGTGGGCTAATGGCAAACCAATTACATTTTGTTCTCTACACACTCAGAAAAAGAAAAACGTGTGAATGAGCACTACCCATAGTTTTGCGGAAAAAGAAAACTGAACGTGGAAAAAACTACCTTTTCCTCTGCCTATATAATGGAGAGAATGGAATCAGTTAAAGGGGGGAATTTCCGGAGAAGTGAGAAAGGAGGGAAAAAATATAGAGAGAGAGCAAAAAGTAAAGTCTGAAGAACAAGGAAGCACCAAGCAATTCAGCCAATTTCAAGTGTGGGTTTCAAACTCTTCTCTCTCTCTTTCCAAACCACAGTTTTCCTTCGGAAGTAAACTCACTTTCCGTACCAAAATTCTGCCACTGGCTCACTGGAATTACTTATTCCAAAGGCAATAAGAGAAATCCGAAATTAGTTTCCAGTGTTGTGTAAAAGCATAACAAAGGCTGCAAAAGTCAAGTTCAGTCCATAACTGAAGCCGACGCAGATACACCACCTTTGGTTTTGGCCCGTAAAATATTGTTCATTACGCCCCCATGTGACCATATAATGAATTGTATTTTGTGGGCTAAAATGAGGAAGAAATCTCTTTGTCGACGAACCTCCCAAATCAAAAAAAACTTGTCCATTACGCCCCCATGTGGCCATATAATGGACAAGTTAACATCGCAATTCAAAGAACTCATCCGTTACGCCCCCATGTGGCCATATAATGGATGGGTTAATGTCATAAATCAAAAACTTGTCTATTACGCCCCTATGTGGCCATATAATAGACAAGTTAATGATGCCCGTAGAGGCCTCAAAATTGCCCTTTGCGGCTCCTTATAAAATAACGCCCCACTTGCGGTCTAAAAATTACCCTTTGTGGTATTGTTATTATTTTCCATGTGATCTCAGTCCCCAAAGCGGGTTTCAGATCAGCCATGAAAAGAATTTGGAAAGTTAAAAATGGTGATTAGTGGTTGTATTATCCCATTAATTGGACGAAAACTTAGTTAAGCCAGTAAACTATAAGAGGCTAAGACTTGTTTAGTTCAATTTATACACTTTTCAAGTTAAAGAACAAAATCTCGTGAACATGTCAAATCAAATAGTCCAAGTCTAACTACAACAACTTGCTTGAGCAGTCTTTTATGGCTTTAAACTCAACCTGATTGACTTTTCTATTTGCCTCAAATGACATTATAAATGATCGATCAAATTGTTTATGACCTCTCAAGGTCTGAAATTTTAGCCTGCCTTTTGGCTCTTAAATGGCTTATGAAAATGGGCTACAATAATGAATCAAACTTCATATGCTAAAATACCACGTGGGTTATGTCCACTGAGATTTGTTTATTTACCACCACCATTTGAGGTCTTAAAGTTATATAACCTCTTTGTGGTTAAAATTGACTGTCTGCTATAGTCAGTAGACTAGCCATCAAGGCATTTCCAAAGTTTGATCCTCATGTAAATTTATGTGGCCTCAATTTGTCTTTTAATGTTTCGGAACTACGTTAGACTTGATTCCGAGTCAAACTCGGATACGTAGACAACCCAATCCAAATGGGTACAGTCACAAGTACGGTGAACCCAAAAAGTTCACTAAGACAAATCAAACACATGTCATCGGAACTACGCTAGACTTGATTCCGAGTCAAACTCGGATACGTAGGCAACCCAATCCAAATGGGTACAGTCACTAGTACGGTGAACCACAAAAGTTCACTAAAATAATCAAATCCATGTTCAGAACTACGGTCTGACTTGATTTCAATTTGGTAACTTTGGATTTGCCGAATTGAATACGTAGGCAACCTACTCAAATAGGTTCAGTCACAAACTTTGTGGGTCCTAAATGTCCACTAAAATCAAGACTTTGTGAACCTCAAATGTTCATTAAAAATCCACAAAATAAATAAAAATGAGGGATTGGCATATGAATGATAAGGGAGTGGGTGCCAACCTAGTTGGGATGTGCTCTTCTTATAGTGATGCCGCAAATTCCTAATGTTATAAATGAATCTCAAAGATTCACCAAATTTACAAATGAGCCGCAAAGGCTCGCCAAAATAAATAAATAAATCATACAAGCATGAACTACGTTTGGCTTGATCCCAAACCATGGGTACGTAGGCAGCCTTGATTTTATATCTAGGTTCAGCCCCAAAAATAAATAAAACCCTATTCCCCTTTTCGTTTATTATGAAAAGAGGATAAAAAAAAAAGTTGGAATCAAAGGGTTATCTTTTGAAATGAAAGATGTAAGTTAGGGATATTTTATATCTTGAATGGGTCTGAACCACTTAATAAAAACTCGTGTGTTTTATTTTCATGCGAGTGAGATTTTGTTAAACAAAATAATCACAATTGCTTTAGCCCATCAATTCCCATTTATGATTGGTACGCTGCCTATGTAAGGAGAGGGGGTTGCATTGTTGCGGGGGGGGGACTAGAGAAAAGAATCAATCTCTCTCTCTCTCTCCCGGAATTCTCTCTCTGCCCAATTTCTTCTTCTTTCATTGTTTTCTTCTTCTGTTTTTTTAGTTCGTCATTTTCTAAATTTTCAAGAAGTTTTCAACTCAAAAACTTGTGCTAGGTAATATCCTGTAATTTATTTCTATTGTGTTGATTATTGTGAGTTTCAAGTTTGTACTTTTAAATTCCTCATTTCAAAAGTTGTTTCGTAATTACCTAGTGTAAAAATCATGTCTCGTGTAGTTTTCATCATTTTCTTATCTTCCTCTTCTATGGAATAGTAGTCATTATAGGCCCGGCCTAGGGTGATCATCACTCTATGGCCTAAGTAAATTTAAGATTCTCACACCCGTGCTAACAAAGTTTATTTGTGTTTAATCCGGGCTCGTAGCTATCGATTTAAAACTTAAAGTTGTTATGTTTTTGATTTTGCGTTGACAATAACATTGGCACGCATAATACTTAAATCGATGTCACTTTGAGGGTTTAACAAATTTTAGAACGAGCCTTGGTTAAACAAAACACCGAAAAGAAAAAGAAAAGGATTTTATTGAATTATCTTCCGAGAGAGCACACAATTACCGTGTGGCTTGATCGCGTTAAATGGTGAGAATCATGAATCTATTTAGACTATAGGTGATGTGAACTACCCGGACCTCTTAGTTTAATTTCAAGCAACCTTGTATTTTCAGTCTTAAATTTAAATCTTAGTCTTTAAAAATCACCAAAACTCAAACTCCAAAAAGGTTGGCTTCCTACAGTTAAAACTCACTTTTAGATCGATAAAACTCTTTTCTCTCCATAAAACCTTTCCCTGTGGATTCGACATCGGACTTACCAAGTTATATACTTGCAAACGATTTCATAGCCCTACGTTTGGGGTTAGGCACTTTGAGATACAATCTTTGGTTGCAAGCAATGCGCACTGCTATTTCCTCCACATTTGATGAAGTGAACCAAATTTGGAGCCAACCCTTCTCGAATCGTCTATATGTCTTGAACTATCACCTCCACTTCATGACTCATCTATGTAGTACCATTAACCATGTTCACCAGTACTTTGACATCTAAGGGATTTTGCCACTTCATCTGGGTTGTATATAGTACCGTATGTAAAATTTACCCCAAGTGTATATGCAATGTTTCTATACCATATTAATTTATATATAAGTTAATAAAAATTAGATAAGGGGACGTGAAAATTTTACAATTCTATAATATTCCACAATTCTTCTTTTGCTAGTTGATGAATTAAAGAGCATCTAGTACTTCCTGTAACATTCTCTCATCCACCTATTAATTATCTAAGAGATTAGATTCCTTTCGCTGGCGGCGAAAATCATAGGTTTTCCACCGCCATTATATTGGGCCCCACTGATCGAGTTCCATTTGGGAAACAAATCGTGTCCGCTACTTGCGGTGCACGTGCTCACATATTTACATGAGCAAACAAAATTATTCATTTGAAATTTTTCTAAGAAACGCTTGGTACTCATATGAAATTCTACGATCCGGTTTCATCTCACACTTCGATGTAAAAGCTCACATAAAATTTGGTCAAAGAAGGATTTGGCTTCTCTCTGCGGTCTAAACTTGGACGGTAGAGAATAGGCCATGCAATCTGAACCGTCACTGTGTAAAAGTATTTCAATTACTAGTACAAATCTATTGGGACCGCCATTATGGGTTCATTTCCTTTTTTTTCTGTGGTTCATTCCGCGCTTGATGCTGCCTTCCACTTTCTTGAGATATTCCATCAAAAAAAAGAGACCAAACACTCGATCTCGCATCAGCACCAAAAGAAAAGTGAAATAATTTTTGCATTTGGGATATAATTAACAAAAATTCTTCATTATATTTGCTAATTTTGCTTAACGGATTAACCAACCTTTCCAATTCAAATTTGACATGAGTTTCACACAACAATAGAGATACTCTTCTTCTTTTTTTCCCGTGATATTCAGGTGTTTGAGCTAGTTTACGCACATTAATTCCTGAGGCTTTGATGTTTGCAACCAAAGAAACTTCCAACCGTTCTAAGATTTGGGTTGATCGGTCTTCATGAATTTCAACATTGCAACATTTTAAGGAGCAAGCACTTGTTTGCTGTCTCATAACCTACTCAGACCAAACACTTGGCATTACATTAGCATAACTCTTAGGACACGTACATGTGAATCATGTGATTGAGAAAGTGTACATATACCGAGGAAATTAAAGAAAGATATTTTGTGAATAGAGTGTGTGTGTGTGTGAAAACCCCTAGTTCCTGCCTAACCAATCACAAAGCAAAAAGTAAGAGATACATAAAATACAACGAATAACAGATAAACGTGAAAAACTCTAGATGGGTAAGAAACTACGGGAAGTATTCAAGCATTATAGAAAATATTTATGTTACAATCAATCTTACTACACAATTGAGTCAAGAATGATAGTCGACTCCTCGTTTACCGTACCCAATGCTTGACCGTACTGCCGCCTCGAGTTAATCCTCATGCCTTTCGGATTACCCTTCTTGAAAATCACTGGAAGCAACTGAACCGTAGAGATTAAATGTGATTTAAACCTCTTGGAGATTACTTGAATGAATATTATTTATCAATCGATCTTTCTATCACAACAACATACAAAGACACGCCTCACGAAAGCTTTCTCTCACTTGGACCGTTGTGCTGTTGTATTTTTTTATATTTATAGATTTCTGCAATTCACACAGAACCAGCTCGAGCTGCTTTCGAGCCCTTTCAACACAGTGGCCTTGGCTGGATATAGGACCAATAATGGCTCAAGCCACTTTTTGAAAATCTCAAAAAAGGTGTCTTTGAATGCTGAACCCTTCAGCTAACATCTAACACTTGTTCCCTCATTACAAGACACAATAATTCTATTCCACATCCTATAGAGATACTCTAAAATATAATGAAAAGAAAATACAACTCAATGGAAAGGGGTACAAGCAAATGTGTGTTTTGGCGTGAAGTTGCCAACAAAGAAGAAGGTCGGCCAATGGAGTTTACAAAGTGAAAGTGGTCGCACATAGTTCAACTATTCGTTAAATCATGAATTAGATTGTGAATCTTAATAACATAGAAACCTTTCCATTAATTGACAATTGATTTTGAATTGAATACTATAAAGCTTTCACGTCCTTATCAGAGGAGGTATCTTCTTTTTTTCTCAATATAATGGATGTTTGTTTTTTTTTTTTAAGAATAGAGAGAAAATTTTATTAATCACTGAGCAATACCGATACAATAGATATTAAATGATACAACCGATTAGAACGCACGAATATAATGCACGTTTCAAAAAGAAAGAAATAAATGGTATCTGATGCTTGATGTTTCCACTATGATTTGGACCCACGCACCCCACATGATGGGATGGCGGCCCGAATGGTCTTGTTTTCAGTTTTCCACGGTACATTCCATTGTTAATTGTTCGATCGATCAAGAATAAAAGACAAACACAAAGAAGTGGAGTAGATTGGGATAAAATCTCGTACACAGTTCAAAAAAAGGAAAAAAAAAAAAAAAAAGTCTCGTGCACGCAATGATTTAATGGGATGATTTTTTGAACTTGTTAAAAAAATTTCAATGATTAAAACATGTTAGAAAGTTAAATGCATGCACGAAGGGAGAAATTATTCTCAATGTCATGGAACATGTTTAAGCACGAATTTAGACCACACAAATATGTGACCCAGCATGAATCTAAATTTCCACACAATTGTTTGATCTAGATTCGTACTTAAATTTGACCTAGGGGCATTTAGTAACTCCTCGACACGAATGTTACCAATCGATTACCTCTTATAAATAAATAGTTAGAATTTTTTTGTATAAAAGTTACGAGACGAACCAAAATGTTTTGAATCATAGAGAAAATATTATGAATAATATCACTGAAAAGTTACGAGACACTGAAAAATATAACGGTTGTCATGAGGTGGCATGTTATGTAGCATACAATAAGTGCATATGGTACACATCATTAATGAGTGTGTATTGTAGTCATTCTCTAACTACATAGTCTATATTGGATGTGGATAACACTTAGCCTCTTTCCGCACAATTTATTTGTGACTTTTTGTACTTTTTGAGTTTTGTCTTTATTCACATTTTGGTCATAATTTTGTACCTTTTAGATTTCTCTCGACGAGATGATTCAAAGAATCTAAAAAGTTTAACGTAAAGCTAACAAATGCGAATTCTTTATATACCAAAATGTGCAAAAGTTAAGTATAACGAGGCCTAAGAGCAAGCCCAACAAACTCCCTAAATTGGCTTCCATCCCTATTTTAGGGAGCTAAACCCCAATATTAGGCTCCAACAAACTCCCTAAACCCCTCCCTAAAATACAAAAATGAATAGTGCCTCCCTAAAAACCCCCCCATTTAGGGAGGCACTATTCACTCCCTACCCATTTTTTTATTCT